>JAAGEH010000076.1:1294038-1328065 GCA_011751065.1 Lasiurus cinereus | reverse complement strand
TGTGTGTGTGTGTGTTTCTTGCTGCTTCATACTGCTCGCTACACCAGACGCTGAGTGGGGATGAAACCTGACTTCCTAACTGTACATTTTCTCACTTGTGGAGGTGACCTCAAAACTGAGGGAATTTAGGTCGTAAAAGAACACGCCAGATCGGATTTGTTGATGCACAGCAGTGGTACCCGGATGTGTAAATATTTCTGTTTTGAACAGCAGTGCTTGATACTTTGGATATTGTGATCCCGGAGAACGCCCCTCTAACAAAAGTCCTGGCAGCCTGGATTCCTGGCTGGGCCTCAGCTTTCTAAGTGACCCCTTTCCCATGGGAATATGGCCACGGTTAACCTATTCCTGCAAAAAAAAAAATTGAAGTCCATTCTTTAAGAGGGTTTAAGTGCAGAATGATAGCCATGAGGTTTACAACAAGAAATATTAATAAAATACAAATATGAATCCTCCCGTGTCTAAAAAAATCACTGTTTTGGTTTCCCTGGGAAATACTAAAACTTGGAAATCTGACATAAGCTACAATGAACAATCCTTTCAAGAAAGTGGCTGCTTATGCTCTGTCCACTGTTTGGAGCAGCATCAAAACGTTGCAGGTTCCATCTCCATTGGGAGGCAACCAATGGATATTTATTTTACATATTTAATCTCTCTCTCTCTCCCTTTCTCTCTCTCTCTCTCTCTCTCTCATCAATAAAAATGCCCTCGGGTGAGAAATTTTTGAAAAGTGACTGCTCACAGGTGATGATTCCTATCTGGTACCCATACCTTGGGATGGATGTTACACAGCCTCTTCTTCCTCAAGGATGCGCATTACCAATTGCAGAGGAGACGGGCCATCTCAGAGGAAGGAATCTACATAAATGTCATGCAAAGCAAAATTAAAGAAATGAGCAGATTTGGCGAACTGTACTAGGAGGGCTGAAAATAGAAATCCAACACCCTGTAGTTCACCGTGAGCATCTAATAGGGTAGCGAGGAGGTATGATGCAGGAAAAAGTGATGGTACGAACTTCATAAAATTTCCAAGCTTTCAGACATCCCCAAGTTTATTATTTTTGCAATTCCCAGAGTGAGTCGCTATGAAACCCTTGTCATGAAGAGGGCCCTTGTCCTAATTTTCAGGAACGGCCAAGAATGAGAAGAAAGTAGTGAGCAAGATTGGGGGACATGTGCCCGCTCGGCGGCTGGTCTTTGGTGAGGGGTAATAAGAATCTTAGCAGAAAGGAAAGAGGAGTGGAGATTGGGTTTCTGGCACCTGCTGGAAAGAAAACAAACTCAGGCTGAAACCGGTTTGGCTCAGTGGATAGAGCGTTGGTCTGCAGACTGAAAGGTCCCAGGTTCAATCCCGGCCAAGGGCGTGTACCTTGGTTGTAGGCACATCCCTAGTAGGGGGCGGGCAAGAGGCAGCTGATCGATGTTTCTCTCTCATCGATGTTTCTAACTATCCCTCTCTCTTCCTCTCTGTAAAAAAATCAGTAAAACATATTAAAAAGAAAAGAAAAGAAACTCAGGCCCAACAAGTGGCTCTGAAGCCATAAGACCAGGGTGCACCTATATTTGTTTTTTAGTTTTTTAATAAGAATGTTTGCTAACTCACTAGTGAGTTCCTTGGTAGTCCCTCGTGAGAAAAAAGTTGGTGATGATTTAAATTTAAGCCGTGAACTTAGAAAAGATGAAGTATCTTGTTGCTATACGTTGTGGTACATTAGTTTCTGGTTACATGTAATTTTTATGAGTTGTAGGAGAGTGAAGAATAAATACAATGAGTTACGTTACAGGAGAGGCATCTCAGCCATGGTGAGGGAACCCAGATCTTTTATAATGGCAGGAAGCCTGACATGAGGGCCCTGCAGGGAGATACCTTCTTTATTATACTGGACCGTGAGCAAACCTCCCTCTCATCCAGAAGAAGATGCGACCTTTATCCTCCAAGGCTGTTTGCTACAAACATTCTAGAAAAGATAGGAACAAAGGCAGTGCCTCCGCAAAGAAGATGTGCAGAGACAAGGAAGACCTGTGTAACATTATCTTCAATGAATTGTAATGTAAATATCTGTGTTTTCTGATGGTCTTAGGCGACCCTGCTAGCGGTTCGTGACCCACAGGTTGAGAACAGCTGCTGTAAAGCCTAAGACCATCGGAAAACACAGATATTTACATTATGATTCATTAACACTGGCAAAATTACAGTTATGGCCAAAACAGGTTTGGCTCAGTGGATAGAGCATCAGCCTACGGACTGAAGGGTTCCGTGTTCGATTCCGGTCAAGGGCATGTGCCTTGGTTGTGGGCAAATTCCTGGTGTGGGTGTGTGCAGGAGGCAGCTGATTGATGTTTCTCTCTCATCGGTGTTTCTGACTATAACCTCTCCCTTCCTCTCTGTAAAAATCAATAAAAAATATATTTTAAAAAATTACAGTTATGAGGTAGCAAAGAAAATAATTTTATGGTTGGAGGTCACCACAACATGAGGAACTGTATTAAAAGGTCACAGCATTAGAAAGGTTGAGAGCCGCTGGTCTAAGCTGCTGGAACCATGCTAGTTTAGTCTCAATGCGGTGGTTTAGATGGAGTTGCTATATACCAAGAGTTCTGCCATTCTCACTATAGCAGTGGTATAACTAGTTACAAGCAAGAAGTAAAAAGCATATCTTGACATCAATCTAATAAAAGAAAACACGAGAAATTTTTGCTCAGTGAGCTTTTAACAGAACACCTTCAGGACCATGAACAATTGTCACACAGGGAGCTAACTGTGGGTGCTGGCACAGATGCGGAAAGACATTGTTATTAACTGTGGTAACGATTATCCTGTTATTATTGTCGACTTCAAGTTCTCAGATTTCTAATGCCTTCCAGTCTGTCACGAAAAATTCTACTATTCGAAAGCATGCCACAGGAAGAAAACATAATTCCTAAACATAATCCTAATCACTCCCCAACATAAATTCAGCACCCACGTGTGAATCATTGGGCTTGGTACTACGGAGGAGTAATCCGGGAAAATGAACTCTCAGCCTGTGCTTTGAAGAATGTGTGCCGGAAGAAGGAAAACAAGAAAAAGACATCAGTATTTTTAAAAACAAATAACAAAATAAACAAGTGAATAATATATAAATATATGTATATATATTTTAACCCAACTAAATACCATACCTAAAAAATGATAATAAATAGGTTATAGAGTAAACATGATCTTATCAAAAGCAACTTTATGGAATTCTACTGGTCACTAACACCTATTAAAAACATGGATGTAGGAAAGATAAGAAACAAAAGTAGATTTGTCATAGTTGTGCAAAAAAATAAACTTAGGTGAAAAGTATTTGTGAAAAGATTAGTTTTAAGTTGATTAGGAGGACATTTAATAGAGAAGTAAATATAGTCTAGCTGTAAATAGTGCGGTTCTCAAAAAAGGAGAGATGATAACTGGAGATAAAAGAAGATAAAGAAAGCTAAGATAAAGGACAGGACTAGTAAAATGTCATGTATTTTTTAAAGTCACAGACTTTACTGGGAAAGCATTTTAGCCAACAAATGAAACACTATCTCTAATCAATATCTTTATATTTGTAATGTGAGAGTAGTATTCTTTCATATATAGAAAGCTAAAGTATCAATTTGTTTTAGATTGCATCTTACCTTGTATACAATGGTTATTTTATTTTGATATGAAGTTTTTGTTTTCTTCCAACTTTTAATGTTGAAATAATTTCGATGGACAGAAATGATAAAAATAATTCTTGTATATTTTAATTTGTATCCATATCCTTGATTCCCTGAATATTAACATTTATGACATTTCCTTTACAATTATCTCCCTCCTTATTGTATAATGTAAATATATGTGTATGTATATATTTACATGCACACACACACCCACACATATATGCATGTATATGTTAATGCTTTAAGAGTAATTGTAGACATGATTCCTCCCTTTTTAGTGTATATTTTCTGTTTAAAATTACATTTTTACATAATTATAGAATACTTATCAAAATCATAAAATTACCATTGATAATACCATTATTTAATCTACAGATCTTATTAAAATCTCGCCTTTTTCCAGTTAATATCCTTTAAAAAACCTTTTTAAATCTGATCTAGAATTCTAGTTACATGTTGCATTTAGTTTCCATGTCTCTTTTAATCTGGAAAAGTTTCTGAATCGTTTTTATCTTCTATCATCTTGGTATTTTGAAGAATGCAGATTATTTGTTTTGTAGAATATTTCTCAGTTGGCTTGTCTGATGTTTTTTCACTACTAGATTTAGATTATACTTTTTGGGGGCAGTAATACCGAAAGCGATGTGGTGTGCATCCCCGCACATCATATCCAGAGGCAAATGATGCCTCTTTGTAAGGTACTTCTCTAAGTTACAGTAGTATATTGTGGGGAATTAATCATAAATTTTAACATAAAATTTGATTCATAAGCATTGTCAAATAAATTGCTAATTAATAATTTGAGTTTGGCACATATCAACTTTCATGGCATGCTATTCATGGGGGGTGTTTGAGGGGTAAAAAGAATATAAATTAACTAGAGGCCCAGTGCACGAAATTCATGCACTTGTGGAGGGGAGCCTCAGCCAGGCCTTCGCCCTCTTGCAGTCTGGGAGTCCTCAGGGGATGTTCAACTGACGGCTTAGGCCCACTCCCCCCGGGGACTGGGCCTAAACCAGCAGTCAGACATCCCACTAGCAGTCCGGGGCTCTCGCATTCTGGGACCCCTCGGTCCTTACTACCCACCTGCAGCAGAGGTGGGAGAGGCTCCTGCCACCACCGCTACGCTCATCAGCCATGAGCCTGGCTTCTGGCTGAGTGATGCTCCCCCTGTGGGAGCACATTGACCACCAGGGGACAGTTCCTACATTGAGCGTCTGCTCCCTGGTAGTCAGTGCGCATCATAGCGACTGGTCGTTCTGCTGTTTGGTTGATTTGCATATTAGCCTTTTATGATAAAGGATGATTTAGAATATAATTTTTTGATCTCTGAATGATGAAAATGCATGTGACAATATCTTTAATTTGCTCTTGATGTTCATTAAACTCTTTAGAGAACTTTGTATGAATGGTTAGATAAAAATCTCCTCTTAGTAATTCACTTTGTTCAAAAGACAATCATCTAGTCCAGTGGTCGGCAAACTCATTAGTCACCAGAGCCAAATACCAACAGTACAATGATTGAAATTTCTTTTGAGAGCCAAAATTTTTAAACTTAAACTTCTTCTAACGCCACTTCTTCAAAATAGACTCACCCAGGCCATGGTATTTTGTGGAAGAGCCACACTCCAGGGGCCAAAGAACCACATGTGGCTCGTGAGCCGCAGTTTTCTGACCACTGATCTAGTCTACTATATGAGGCATTGTAAGCATTGGTACATTTTAAAGACATTTTTTCATGCAAATTAAATTTATTTTAAAAAGAGTGACCCTTTTATTTATTTTATTAATTTCGAGAGGGAGAGAGCTAGAAACATCAATGATTAGAGAGAATCATTGATCGGCTGCCTTCTGCACGCCCCCTACTGGAGATAACCCACAACCTGAGCATGTGCCCTTGACTGTAATGGAACCCGGGACCCTTCAGTCTACCGACTGACGCTCTATCCACTGAGCCAAACCAGCTGGAGATGCAAATTAATTTTTGTTGCAGATCCTTTTATCCTCTTCTATTAGTGTTTTAAAATCAAATAGGCCTGGAGATAAAAATTTCATTATAGAAAGTAAATAATATGAATATTCATTACTTATGTTGATCAATATTCCAACATTGTTCACACAGTACATCATTAGATCCATAGGATTTTGTAATACTACAAGAGAAATAGTCCCATTTAACTCATTCTTCAATGAGTTGAGTTTTTTTCCTCTTCTTTTCTGAGCAGTACTATAACTATATATATGTGTGTGTGTGTGTGTGTGTGTGTATATATATATATTTTAAATTAAAACTCAAAAAATGTGAACAATTATTTAAAGCATTAACCTAAAAGTAAAGTAATGGGCACTGGTTAAAGTGAACAACTAGAAAGAAGTGGGGAGACTTAACAATGTTGAAAATAGATTATAAAATTTATATGTAAGAAAAGCAATGGTAACATACATTGCTGAACAAAGTAAGTATTAAACTAAGAAGTCCCATATACAGTATGGTCACTTCAAAAAGAGTTGTGGAATATCCCAAGGGAAGCAATGTTTTGGCTAATTAATGATTCTTATCAAAACAGGAGTTAAACAGGACCAATAATTAAATTAAAATAATTCAATGGCATTGATTGCTCCCAGTGTGACAGACATTACATGGACTTCAGTTGAGTTCCAATGAACTGGCAGATCAAAAAGGAGACCAGTATCACAAAAGCTATTATGTAATACTTGTTATTATGTTATTGTTGTTATCAGAGGTGAACATTTTTTTCAAACAATCTCACACACAAGGTAATATAACTGGATGAAAATTTATACCATAGAATAGAAGTCTGGATTAGTTACATAGAATCATGGCTTGTACCTTCTGGAATGAAGATAACAAATAAAAAATGCAATGGGCTAAGTTTAGATTTCAGAAAAGTGTCAGAAATCACTTTTTAGAAAATATTCTACTGTAGTAGGAAGAGAATATGACATGGCATTCAGCCACATAGTCATCAATTGAAAGGTTTATGTCCTCTGAACACAGTTTACCTTCAGGGAAAGCTTAGGAAGTATACTACTGAATATTGACATACTCTGATACAATTTTAAATAATCATTAATTTTTCTAATAATTATTGCTTCATAGCTTGTGAAATACTGTTTGGACAAATTATAAAAGATGTTGAGACAACATAATCATAGAGTGTAACAGAACCATAAAACCATATTATTAACATTAAGAAAGTTAGCTGTCATCCTTCTGTGGCAGTGGCTTAACATACAGTTACAGCAAAATATGCAGTAGCTTTGAACCTTTTCCGAGAAAGGAAGCAATTCATTGACTGTACACTTAATTCCATTCTTAAAAGCGTGAACTCATACTTTTAATCTTAGTTTTGCTTCCTAAATATGGGCTCAACTGCTTTTCTTCTACAATCTATGCCATGTATTATGATGGACTATCCATTCATTCAACAAATATGTATTGAGTGTTTGCTATGTATGGGTCTCTGATCTAAGTCCTTGGGGACATGACAGTGAATAAAAGAGACAAAACTTTTTGCCTTAATGGAGCTTACATTCTAGTGGGAAACACAAACTAGAAAGATGTCAATATTTATCTTTGTAAAGGAAATAAGGAAGCCAGGCCAGCGTGACTTAGTGGTTGAGCATCGGACTGTGAACCGGGAGGTTGTGGTTTGATTCCTGGTCAGGGTACATGCCCGGGTTGCTCACTCCATCCCCAGTGGGGGTATGCAGGAAGCAGCCAATCAGTGATTCTCTCTATCTCCCTCTCCTTTCCTCTATGAAATCAATAAAAATATGTTATTTTTTTTTAAAAAAAGGAAATAAGAAATATAGGGTGAAGTTGCTTTTTTATGTGACATTCTCAGCCAGTCTGGCTTCATGGATGTATGACAGGCGGTCTCAGAGAACCACATGCTTAGAAGAGTCCCATGATTGGCCCAAGCCGCTCCTGTTGATTTCCTGAAATTATTAATAACTAGGGGCCCCGCATTTTCATTTTGCTCCGGGCCCAATAAATTATGTAGCTAGTCCTGGTGGTGAGGAATGAGCATTACTCTATAAGGTGACATTTGATGTGGGACATGAGGGAAGCGAGGAATCAATTCACAGGGACATCTGGGGAAAGCATTCTTGGAAGAGGAAAGAGTAAGTGCAAATAACTTGAGATGGAACAATGTTTGATCCGTTTAAGGAACAGAAGCCTGTGTGACTTGGGTAAAATGAGCCAATGTAAAGTGACATGAGACCAGGCCAGAGAGATGGAGTGGATGAGGGGGCAGATCATGTAGGGCATTATGAGTTAGTGTGAGGACTGGGGCTTTTAAGGCCACAAGTACATTCGGCAGGAATAACTAAACATTTAGAAAGAAGTAATTTGTGTTGGGCCAAATAATTGATAGGTAGATAACTTGTAAAGGACAAAGGAGGACTTTCTGGGAATGAAAAAGAATAGGGGTGCACATGAGGGTAGAGGTTGGGATTTTTTTATTGATTTCAGAGAGGAGGGGAGAGGGAAAGAGAAATAGAAACATCAATGATGAGAGAGAATCATGGATCGGCTGCCTCCTGCACACCCACTACTGGACATCAACTCCGCAGCCCTGGCACGTGCCCTTGACTGGAATCGAACCCAGGACCCTTCAGTCCACAGGCCGATGCTTTATCCACTGAGCCAAACCAGCTAGGGCATGATCTTTTTTTAAGTTAACATTATAAAAATAACACATAAGTATTTCTTATAAAAATTAAAGAAATGTTAGAAGTGTGTTTCTTTTCTAAAGGACAAAATTCCAAAAGTGAGATCACTGACTCAAAGGGGTTTTGTACTTTAAACTTCAGGCTACTTTCCAAAAACGTTGTCAGAATTCCCATTCAACCTGCAGAAGATGACAGGGTTGGTTTCTCCAGCATCGTTTTTTACCTTTCTGATTTTTTCTAATCTGCCAAGTGAAAAAAAAGCTATTACTTTAATTCTTATTTCTTAGATTAATAGGGAGACAGGGTCACTTCTTATATATGTACAGTTTGTCTATCACGTATTTTACAATGTTTAGGTTATTATTCATTTAATTTGTTCCTAGTTTCTTTTGCTTTACAGGAGTTTACATTTTGTTATGTAGTTAAATAAGTCAGCCTTTTCAATGATGATTTTGGGGTTTTTGTAACCATTTGGCAAAGATCAGTCCAAGATTAAAAAACAAAACAAAAAACTTCAGGCTTCTTAACTTTGGTTCCTTTACTGTTGCAATTTGTTCCAGGAGATCTTTATTTTTGTATACTGGTGAAGTTGACTCAATATTTTTTTTTCTCCAACAGAAAGCTAGCTGTCCCTTCAATCTGTTGAAAAGGCTATCTTTTCCTCACAGTTTAGAAATACCATGCTCGTCATATGCTAATTTATCACATATCCGCTGCCATTTCTGGCTTCTCTATTCCATTTACTCAGCAAACCTTTCTTTTGAGCACATATCATGTGGCTAGAATAGGCATTTGGGGTGCAGCAAAGTCTCTACTTTTGGTGCTTGCATTCTGGGGAAGTGGAGTTAGTGGTAGAGATAGAAGGTAATCTTATGGTCCACCCTTATGAACAATGTCAAGTTGTCGTAGGTGCTCTGAAGAAAAATGTGATAGGGAAATGCGATGGGGGTGTTATGCAAGAGGTCCTCTTTGTTGAAGTGACATTTCAGTAGGGACCTTGATGAAGTGAGGGGAGTCACAGAGAGCAGCCGGTGGCTATCTAGGGGAAGAGTGTGGCTGTCACCAAACAGCAAGCACAAGATTGCCCTGCTGAGAGAGAAAGAGAGAGAGAGACCAAGAGAGAGAGAGATTGCCCTGCTAACCCAGTCAAGAACCAGCAAGAAGGGCAGCGTCCCCCAAGTGAAACAACCAAGTTAGACTAGGGGGTGAGAGATATGGTCAGAAAGGCAGCCAGGAGCTAGAATCTGTGGGACGTTTAGGACTCAGGAGTTTGGATGGTGGTGTTAGAATATTCCAGAACTTATTTTTATTTTTTTAAAAGAGAAGTTCCCTAGCCCAATCAAAGATACGCTCTTGCCGAGACTGGTTTGGCTCAGTGGATAGAGCGCCAGCTTGCAGACTGAAAGGTCCCAGGTTTGATTTCAGTCAGAGACATGTACCTTGCTTGCGGGCACATCCCCAGTGGGAGGTGTGCAGGAGGCAGCTGATGGATGTTTCTCTCTCATCAATGTTTCTGACTTTCTCTCTCCCTTCCTCTCTGAAAAAATCAATAAAATGTATTAAAAAAAAAAAAGATACGCTCTTGCACAGCCATGGTTGCTCAGTAGTTGAGCATCGACCTATGAACCAGGAGGTCACGGTTCGATTCCTGGTCAGAGCACATGCCCAGATAGTAGGCTCGATCTCCAATCATGCAGGAGGCAGTTGATCAATGATTCTCATCATTGATGTTTCCATCTCTCTCTCTCTCTCCCTCTTTCCCTCCCCTTCCTCTCTGAAATCAATAAAAATATATTAAAAAAATACTTTCTTACTCATTGCCTTCTTCGCATACATGTATATATGTCCTTGTGGCAGGTCAGAATAAAGGCAGGAATGTATGAATGTAATGTACATTGCATTATAAAAACCCGTACTTTTATTTTGCGTTTTAAATATGTACACCCAGATTCCTTATGCCATTTGATTTTGGTTTGAACAACCTGTCATGGGTTTAGCTTTAAAAAAAGACTCCGGGTCTATTTAAAAACAAAGATATTAAAAGAATCTGCATGACTTCTGCCCAATGAATACAAAATAAGGCACTCTTTCGTATCCCTTTCAACTGCCTGCGGATAAGACGCAGCCAGAAGTGGTTATCACATAAATACAATGAATACCAACAGAGTCCTAAGCTCACTTCAATTGTTGAAAATTAATTCATTTTCAGTCTGCAGAATCTGATTTTCAGAGTATGTACAAGAAGCTTGATGGAGAGAGCAGCTGAATGTAATCAGTCTCTCTTTATGGGCCTGGTGTCAAACTGTTTAGGCCGTCCTGTAGAATATGAATCAGAGGGACTTGATAGATATTTCCAAGGACACTCTAGATGCCTCACCTTAGTGGGTGTGTAATTGCCTGTGGAATTCAGAATGAAACAAGCAACACGGGAACAAAAGGAAATGGTTAAGAATTGTGTTTCCACTTTCTTAAGCCCTTTGCCAAAGTAGCAGGTGGTAACTTCACTGGAGAGCCACGGGAGGAAAATGGGTCTTGGCAGATGGCCAGAGATTTGAGGTGAATGTAATGCAGCCCATGGACATAAATTGAGGAGCATTTCATTTCTTTTCAGGGGTGTCACTAGTTTCATAGTGCGTTTTGCTTTGGAGTTTGCTATAATAGCAGCAGCCTATTAAGAGGATATTTCCCACCAGGTTAGGAAAAATTATTGTTCAACTATTTGAAGCCAGTAAGATTGGATTGTGACTAACTTTGTAGCAAAAAATAGTTTTTCTGTGAATAAGGGCTCACATGAGTTTGAAGACCTGAGAAAAATGTGAATATTTGTAAACGGAGTTATAGTAATTAAAATGTGTTATGCCTTCATAAATATTGACCTTCACATCAGTGGCCCTGAGTACACAACCCAGAAACAGTATACCACCTATGCCAGGATTTAGCATGTAATGAAGGTAGCACTCCAAATGACTAAATCAGTTTCCAATAAACTACAGAATACAAAATAAATATTTAAAACAACACAAGAGCTTTCTTACATGACGAATTTCCTAGAAAACAATGATCAGCAATTGGCAAATAATAAAAATTTTGGCTCTGCTCTTCCAATAGCCAAATCTCTTATTCTGTTCACTGATTTGACTATAAGTTTCTAAGCAAACTCTCCATGGGGTAATCTCATCCTCTCCATTGAAAAGATGTATAATTACATGAGTCACATTTTATCTCTACCGCTGACTTCTTTTTATGTATCTATGTCCAGTTATCAACAGAACATCTTCATCTGGCTGTCCCAAGACATTAAAACCATTATACCTCAATTGAATTTAATATATTTTTTTTCTCAACTCATTCCTTCTCCTCCATACCATACCCTCACAACCTGAAAACCTTGGAGACAGCCTAGCTTTCTCTCTTTTCTTAGCCAAATACTCTTCACATATCCAATCAGTGTCCAAGTTCTATTGATTCTATTTATTTTTTAATCCTCAACCTCAGGATATGTTTTTATTAATTTTAGATAGAGAAGAAAGGAGGGAAGAGGTAGGGAGAGAAAGAATGAGAGAGAAACATTGATCTGTTGCCTCTTGTATGTACCCTGAGTAGGGATCATACCCACAACTTAGTTATGTGCTCTTCCTGGGAATCGAACCCACAACCTTTTGTTATATGGGAGGATGCTCCAACCAACTGAGCCACACCAATCAGGGCCATTCTATCCTAGATAATAAAGAGGGAATATGTCAATTGACTGTCACACCATCACAAAGATGGCAGCGCCCACTGCCCTCAGCCCCGCTGGAGTCCCCTCAGCCCTCCAGCTACCCAGTGCCACCTGAGGCTCAGGCAAGCCTCGGATGGTGGCTGCCCAGCTGCCCAGCTGCCCAGCTGCCCAGGGCCACCTGAGGCTCAGGTAACCGGGACTGGCTGAGGCTTGCGCTGCTGGCAGTGGCAGCAGCAGAGGTGTGATGGGGGCATCGCCTTCCCCTGATCACCAGGTTGCCTCTTGCCCCTGAGGGCTCCTGGATTGTGGGAGGGGGAAGGTTGGGCTGAAGGACCCCCCACCGCCGCCAGTGCCTGAATTTTCATGCACCCGGACCTCTAATTTCTTTAATATATTTGGTCCACTTCTGTCCATCTGCGTTACTTCCAGCATTTTGCACCTTGACTCCTACAATAGCATCTGGAGTGGCCTCCCTGACTTCACTCCTAGTTGTTCCAGTTATTTTTATCCTGGAAAACTCCTCTGCTGGCTTTTCGTTGAATATGCAAACTCCACTGCGGGATGTTCCCCACTCTTGATGACCTGTCCCTCAGCCTGGCTTTGCTTCTTCTTTCCTTCCTTACCCGCTTTCCTGGCCACATGATTTCATGCTGTTGGGAAGCTTTTCCTGAGCTGCTGACTGCAGAGCTCTTTACCAACCACCCCATGCAAGGGCACGGTCACTCCGTCCTGTGCCTTTCCTATATCTATCCACTCGGATAGGTCCTACTGAACGTATTTGTTTACAGTGGTACCTCGAGATACGAGTGCCCTAACATACGAGATTTTTGAGATACGAGGGATTTTTGCTTTGAAATATGAGCAACAGTTGAGATAGGAGTAATTGCGCGGATCAGCTGGCTGCACGCCACCCACCAGTTTACCGCGACTCGAGCATCTCATAGTTTCCCACGCCTCAAGGTTATGAAACAAATTAAACTCGTATCTCGAGGTACCACTGTAGTTGTAACAGTTCCTGGTGAAGGGGGTGGATAAGAATTACTGTCCCAGGTTTTCATAAGGGTACTCTTTCAATATCACCTGGATTTGTGTCTTGAATTCTTTCCTAAACGAAGTTAAGAATGCTGCCAAACTGTGCTGGGGCAGACTTGCCTCAGCCTGGCCCCTTTCTGTTGATAAGAGGTTCAATTATAGGAAATCTGGCTTCAGAGCCCACTTCTTCATCACCATGCAGTAGCTAGTTTGCCTGAGAAACACAGTCAGTTTGAACTGAAGTTCAATGTTCTTTCCACTGACTACTATAAGGGTGGGGCAAAGTAGGCTTACAGTTGAGAGTAGGTGAAGCAGAGTTTATTCTTGGATTATTATTTATAAACTAGAGGCCCGGTGCATGAAAATTCATGCCCTGGAGGGGGGTCCCCTCAGCCTGGCCTGCCCCCTCTCCCAATCTGGGAGCCCTCAGGAGTGGGAGGTGACCCAGCAATCAGGAGAAGGAAACGCCTCCATCACATCTCTGCTGCTGCCACTGCCGGCAGCGCAAGCCTCGGCTGGCTCTGATTACCTGAGCCTCAGGCGGCCCTAGGTGGCTGGGCAGCCACCATCTGAGACTTGCCTGTGCTTTGGGCCAGCCCTGGGCGACTGGGGGGCTAAAGGGATTGGGTGCTGCCATCTTGTGGGCACCGCCATCTTTGAAGGTGTGGCAGTAAATTAGCATATTCTCTCCTTATTGGCTGTGGGCACTGCCATCTTTGTGAGGCCATATTCTCTACTTATTAATAGGATTATTGTATTATTTTCCATATGAACAACTATAAACCTATTTTGTTCCCCTCTGTACATAAATAACCTTAGGGTTGGACCCCTGTCTTGTTCATTTCTGCATTCTTATCACCAAGCACAGGGCCTACACAAATAATAGTTGACCAAGAGAGTATCTTATTTTATACTTTTGTTTTTCTTTTGGGTTAAGTTTTCATGGCCTGAGTGACTCCAAGTTAACATTTAAGAAAGTTTAACTTTGGACATTTAAAGTTACATTATCTCCAGTATTTGATTTCAAGCCCAATTAACCTAAAGCGATATTCAGTTGCTAGAGAGCTAAAGATAAGGATCCGTGAACTGAGATCCAGCTCTGATTGTGATACTGACCCTTTCAAAGGAATGATGTTGTTTTGTTTTGCTATGCTTCCTTTTCTCCAGTAGGAAAATGGCACCAGTCATTCTATGTCCCCTCTTCACCAGAAACTGTTACCGCAATGATTTTTCCTATTAATGGCATTGTATTAAAAACGATTTCTGCATTATTGGAAATGATAAAAAAATACACATTCATAAAATTAACATAAATACATGTACATGACTTAAAAATAACATGTTTATTACCTTTGAAAGGTACGTTTTATGCTACATTTGGACATAACATTCTGCAATTTGCTAAGTATTCTATAATTTTTCTCATCCATTTGACTTTTCTGAAAGAGAAAGTGACCTGCTGAAAGAAGCTAAGATGAATTTTATGCCCCTAAGATATTTTGATGCTTCTATTTTGTCCCATATTTAATATTAGCAGCCCTGCGCATGAATCCATACGCCAGTAGCTTGCTGCCGCCTTCCAGTAGCTCTCGGCCTGCTGCCCTGCCCCCTCCTGTAGCTCGCTGCCCCACCCTCCTGCTGATCCGTGATCCAGTCATTATGCATATTACATCTTTATAATATAGGATAGATATTATATATTTAAAATACTTTCTGTATCCTACTTACAAAAATCTCTTTCTCTCTAGGAGGTTGACAATATCCTCAGATATACAAGGCCATTTTGAACTCCACACAGTGGTTGTTCAAGCCTGGTTTTCCATTAAAATGACCTGGGAAACTTAAAAAAAAATACTGATTCCTCAGCCCTACCTCAAACCATTCACTGAACATCTGGGGATGGAGTTTGGGCATTGTATTTTTAGAAGCTTCCCAGACATCCTACAAAAGACTTAAGGGCACTCCTCCACAAAGAAAGTCCGAGAAACTGTCACTGCCCACAGGAGCCACAGGAGACGTGATGGCTAAATATAGTACAACATCTAAAGTGAGATCTGGGAGGAGAAAAAGGGTATTAGTGAGAAGACCCTGTGAAATATTGAGCCTGGTTGTCAAATGCCAGCATGTGTGGCCTTAAAAATCTGCCACCTTAAAACAATAAGCTGCTGCATTAGCCCAGATTACATTTCTTTTTTTAAAAATATATATTTTATTGATTTTTTTATAGAGAGGGAGAGAGATAGTCAGAAACATCAATGAGAGAGAAATATCGATCAGCTGCCTCCTGCACGACCCCACTCCCCACCAAATGGGGATGTGCATGCCCTTGACCAGAATGGAACCCGGGACCTTTCAGTCTGAAGGCCGACGCTCTATCCACTGAGCCAAACCGGTTTCAGCCCAGATTACATTTCTAGAGGCACTCCCAGCGAAAAGCAATGCACTAATTTTAATACATAATTATATTAATCATAAACCTGAAATGAATTGCCTCCAAGATGCAAAAATTCAAGAACGAATGCTAGTAAAGGAGTAAAAAAAGAAACAAAAAATCACAACCCATTTTCCAGAAAGGTTTAATTTTTATATCTATGAAATGTATAAGTATCTGAGTTAAATATGACTGCATTATGGTACCCTAGGGGTTTGAGAAAATTGTGATTTATCTTTGCTCAGTGCTGTTGGCAGTGTTTTTTTTTAATCTATAAAGGAGACTGGCACCTGATCAGAAAGTTATTCAGTATTGAGTTAATTTTCCTCTCTTGCCTCTCCCACTGCGGTAGGAAGGAGGCAAAGAATAAAGATCCCCTAGTCTTGCATAATGAAGTCCACCTGGATTTAGCCCAGTCACACTTCTCTTTTCATAACCATTGAAGATATTTGTCATGTGTGTTGATCTCTAGGGCAGTCAGCATTGTGCCTGAAGAAATTACTCGGCACAAGCAAACATCTGACTAACAGCAAGTGTTTGAAGATGGTGTTTCAAAAGCTCACTTTTAATTTTTTGCACACACTATCTTGTTTGGTAAAAAAAAAAAATGAATAATTTATAATCCAGAATCCCCGTGCAGCATCAAACTAACAAACAGTAATAACAGCCTGTGGGTAGCCACACAGATTACAGGCCAGATCCCTGACTCCATGTGACATAAGGTAAAAAAAAAAACACAAATTCTCTCTTCTCAGCCAGTCTCAGTTTCTCATCTGTAAAAAATGAATGTATTGAACTAAGCAATCTTCCATGTTCCTGTCAATTCGGACTCTGGGGTTGGGTGAGAGGGGCTTGGAGAAACAGCTGGAGAGTTTTAAGATGTTAGGCAGGGCGCTGGGTTCTAATGGGCAGGATGATATTGAAAAACACCGCTTTGCAAGCTGGCGTTTCTCCAGTCGGAAGGGCAATTGATGGCGATAAAAATGGGTAGAGGATGAGAGTAAGACAGAGACCTGTTGGAGGGTCAACTCTGTGATTGGCAGAGGAAGAAGAGCGTTCGGCTGCTAGGCAACCGCGCCTCTAAGGCGGAGGTTGAGGACCCCAGCCGGAGGTGTCTAAGTAGCGCCTTTTAATTTAGTTACGCTGCCTTGTTTTCGAAATTAATGAAACAGATAGTCTTTAAAAGCACACATTTCTCTTGCACCATGTCTGGCAAGCCCTAGCGCATGGGCAAGCCCGCCGCTGAGTTCAGTTTGCGGTGTTTTATTCTGCCTCCTGTTTTCAGGCGCAAGGTGGGCCCCTCTCTGACTAGGCCCCTGTCGCCGAGTTGCCGGGCAGAGCGGGACGCTGCCCGCTCCCTGGCCCCGCCCTCCCCGGGCCCCGCCCTCCCCGGCCCCGCCCACCCCGGGCCCGTCCGTGGTCCAGCCCGGGCCGCGCTCGGCAGCCATGGGCCCCGAGATGGAACCGCTGTTCCTGGCCTGGAGCTACTTTAGGCGCCGCAAGTTCCAGCTCTGCGCCGACCTGTGCACGCAGATGCTGGAGAAGTCCCCTTACGACCAGGTACCCGCCCGGCCCCGGCAGCCCTGCGGGTTCCGGGGTGCCCAGGCCTCGGTGTGGGGGCTCCGGGCGGGGGAAGGCCCAGAGCCCGGTTGGCTGTGTGGGGAGCACAGACGCCGGGAGCGAGGCCCCTGGAGCCGTGGCCGGCGGTGCCTGTCGCCTGCGAACCCGAGCCCCGGGGGGACCGCGATGGACCCCTCTGCAAACTTGGGCGGCGCCTTTCCTTCCTTCAAGTGTCCCCCCCGAAAGGAACACCGAAGTCCCCGATGTTTACCGGCCTGTGGATGGGCTCTTAAAGCTCGCTGCATGTGCGTTGTTAATTTCTAAAACTATTATGAACTTCAGGATCTGTAACTTCCTACCTCCTGTTGCAACAGCTGCCCTTTTTCCTTTTGGATGAAATGCGTGATCCTTCCACTTCCTCTCAAACTGTTACCCACGAGGGAGGAGCCTTTGATTTGGGGGGGCATGAGTGTAATTTGAGGCCCATGGGACAAGTTAGAGGAACCCAGGAGGGGGAAAGATGCATTTATTATTCGGAGAGAGAGATTGGGGCAGGGACGGAAATTTCCCCCCTAAAGGAAGAAAGGGTGGCATTGATTGAAAGAGATTTTAGATAAACGACAGTGATCGTTTAACTTCTCTAAGAGTGTAAGGTTCAGTAAAACAGATGAGTATGTCATATACTTAATGCACGTGAGAGGTACAGGTCTGGTTGACAGGTAATTCCTGGAAGAGGCAAAAAATGGGGAGAATAGGAGCAGAGCTGTGGCAGTTGGTCAGGGCTTCCAGCACATGCAAAACAGAGTTCTTGCTCCCCAGCTTTTCCTCCAGTTAGAAAAAAAAATGAGGGGAGATGTATACGCAGAGACATGAGTGTAAAGACTGTCAGGAGGCTCTGCCATAGGTCCCAGTATATGGACAGAGGCTAACCTGTTGAGGTGGACATTTTGGCCTTTAGATAGATAGTACCTACCTCTCCCCTAGAACAATCCACGTTAGCAGAAATGTCAAGCTGGGTTCTGTGTGTGTTGGCTAATAGGATTGTGTTTCTGTGGGCAAGTGTGCTTCTTGGGACAGCAGTACCCCAGATGCTGTTAAAACAACAACAGCAACACAAACACTTCCCATAATCCAACAGGGGAATCACGACAAAATATTGACCCATTTACGTTTGTTCCACAAACATTAGTTCCAGACCTGTGACGTACCAGACACTGTTCTAGGCACGATGGTTTTCCAAGACCTGTGTGGTCAGGACAACGATTAATGTTTCACCAGGAATAGAAGTGGAGCTTGATGTTATCTGGCAAAACTGGCCTTTTGGTGTCTGGATAGGGCTGCTGAAAAGTTCACAAGGTTCATTCATGTTCCTTATCCTTGGAGCCAACCTTTAAACACCATACTTTCAGACTGTGTGCTTTTCTTAGTACTGGTTTAGTTATTTTGGGGCCCACTTGTTATTTCAATTTGGACACATTTCCCAGTCTGCTTTTCCCAAGCTTGAAGAAATCCTGCTTTTTTCTTTATGCAAAAAAGTAAATATTTGTGTTAAGAGTACTGATGTAATTAAGGAAGAGCTTTAGGAAGCTTAAGGAGATTCCTTTGAGTCAAAACTTGACAAATGCTTTTTCCTTTCCTTAGAACGGGTCCAGGATGGCAGATCTGTAAGGTATTCACAAAGTCTGGCCCCCAAGGGCTGCCGTTGTGTATTTGCTGAATGAGTGCACTAATCACATGCATGGATGCATATTGGTGGCATTATTTATGTTTATGAAGATCATCCTAATTGCTTGATGATTGTCACCCCTAACCCTTGCCCCTCAATCCTTCCTTTTTTTTTTAAATGACCTCCCTCCTCTCTTACTTCTTTTTTTTTTTTAAATATTTTTTTATTTCAGAGAGGAAGGGAGAGGGAGAGAGAAATAGAAACATCAGTGATAAGAGAGAATCATTGATTGGCTGCATCCTGCCTGCCCCACACCGAAGATCGAGCCTGCAACCTGGGCATGTGCCCTGATTGGGAATCAAACCGTGACCTCCTGATTCATAGGTCGATGCTCAATCACTGAGCCTCCGAAGGATGGGCCTCTTCATCCTTAATTCTCAGGACCATTGGTTCTTAAATGTACTTTTATATTTTCAGATAAAAGTATTTGCATTAGGGACATAACTTAATTCATTTCTTGTTAATTAGTCCAGAAAATTCTTCCTGGGTCCCTCCAGGAGAGTGTTTCTAATAGTAATTATCCTCACTGGCATTTATCCTGTGCCACCAAACTGGGCTTGGTTCAAATGCGTGATTTTGAAGCAGTGCTGGGATACATAGAAGAGCAAGGAAATGACAGTATTTCTTTGGAGTGCCAAATGGATTCCTTTTTGCTCTTACTTTTTTTCCAAAACAAAATAGCTTTTGCTTTGGATGTTGTTGTTTTTTTTTTTAACACTTTTTATTTTGCTTATTTTTCTCCCAGATGAGGAGAACCTCCCCAAAGGGATTTGTTATTTGTTAATCTTTGTACTGTATAAGCTTGTCCAGGGAGCTTCAAAAAGATAACATTTCACCAAAACCGGTTTGGGTCAGTGGATAGAGTGTTGGCCTGCAGATTGAAAGATCCCAGGTTCAATTCCGGTCAAGGGCAAGTACCTTGATTGCCGGCACATCCCCTGTAGGAGGTGTGCAGGAGGCAGATGATCCATGTTTCTCTCTCATTGATGTTTCTAACTCTCTATCCCTCTCCCTTCCTCTCTGTAAAAAATTAATAAAATTTCAGTCTTGATACATCAGCCTTTTTGGATGAAGCCCATCTTTGAGAATATTTTACATTCTCTTTTCCTTTAAGAGGTATCATTTTAGCATACTTCCATAAAAAATATTTAATTAGTGCCTTGTGCTTTTTATTAGACTATTTCGGTTGTATTTCATTTTGGTTCTTGTCAAAATTGAGGTAGTCCGGTTGGCCAGAGAGGTCCGATATTCTATGGAATAGCAAGTTTCCTTAGAGTAGTACATTTTTATATGAGCACAGAAGAACTGAAGAGTAGGTTGAGTAGATTAATATGATGGATGATAATGGGAAAAGTTTCATAAAGGTGGATTCTGAACTGCTTTTCCCAGGAGCAGAATAGTGAGACAGAAGACAGGGTCTATGAGCTGGAAGGGCACTAATTAAGGTTCTGATCAGTTAAGAATAAAGAAAGGATAATTGGTTAATTTAGTATAGTTTCCCCTTTTGATAGAGTTCGGTAAGAACTAGCAATTCGTAGAGAGGCCTTGTCTTTTTTCAGTGTTCTTTTAATCCGGACTGAAGAAGTCATTAAAAGTGACAAGATATGAGAGGGAGAAATGCCTTCCACACACCAGTCTGACCCCCGAGGGAAAGGTGGCTTTTAGAGGATGTGGGTCATCCTGATTAGTTGCTTAATCTGATTACTGTTCTTTGTGTTCCATATGTCGGATTCATGGCTTGAAATCCAGTCCCGATATTTTAGCTCCATTATCTTTAAACAGTTCATAAAACTCAGGCACTGAGTTTGTTTGTGCTCTGTTTTTGTTTGATTTTGGTTAGATTTCCAAATTATTACAATTAGTCATTCTGGAAGCAGAATAGGGGTCACTGACGTTCTCTTTCCCCACCCCCCAGTCTCGGCCTGCAGGGAGAGATGTTCCAGAGAGGAAGAGGTTAATACTGTAAATGGCTTCAAGGTGGGGAAAGGCTAAGAGCCACTGGCTTAGATGAAAGATAGGGAATCCGGCTCCCCAGTGACTTATCTGCTAGGAGCCGGTGGAGACAATGCTCTAGAGATCCAAGCCAAAAAGCATCTTTCTATAGGATTATCTCATTTATTTCCCCTTTGGGACCACGGAGACTTAGCCACACTTAGTCTTTTGATTCTGTACCCTATGGAGCAGTTCATTTCATGATCTTATATTCCTGCAGAAAATGACACAGATTACATTCCCATGTGCTACTTGGTCACTAAATCTCCCTAACCTTCTGAAATCCATCCATTTCTCTGTTCCCTTCCATCCTGCCCCCCTTCCTGTTATTGTTAAATTCTGAGTAATAACTCAGAAGAGTAGGTTCATTAGCTGGAGTGAGTATTGGTGGCCATTAGGAAGTCGCATTCAAAATTATCTGGAGACTTAACTCCCTGATGTATTAACAGCAACAGGAGAGAAAGCCTTACCTAGGGAGGAAGGGAGGAGACAAACTGATGGGAATTGAAGTGGATGCTCCTGAGTATTTGCTGGTTGTAGGCGGTGCCACTCTGCTGTCCACGTCCTCTTGCGCACTTTGAAGGAGATCCAGAGAGAAGTTTGTATTTTTTAAAAAAATATTTTTTTATTGATTTTTTACAGAGAAGAAGGGAGAGGGATAGAGTTAGAAACATCGATCAGCTGCCTCCTGCACACCCCTTATTGGGGATGTGCCCGCAACCAAGGTACATGCCTTTGACCGGAATCGAACCTGGGACCTTTCAGTCTGCAGGCCGACGCTCTATCCACTGAGCCAAACCGGTTTCGGCAAAAGAGAAGTTGTAATTTGTGTGCCTAACTGGGAGTTCCTTCTGAGTTCTGACAAGGGAAGTAATAGAGAGTTTGGTGCTTTTTTATTCATTGTGTAGATGTTTTTTATAGAGAAATTCTGTGTGATGGATAACTCCTGTCAAAGATGCTACCACCTTACACTTCATTGAAAATGACAGTACCTATGAAAGAATTCCGAATATTATTAAATTTTCTTAAAAGTGCCAAGTTGTATGCTATAAAGTGGGCAGATTACTCCACTATGAGCGGAGGACGAGGTAATGGAGGTCGCATGACTTGCTCAAGGTCACGCACACAGCCAAGTGGCTTCTGAGGACTAAGCCCAGGGCTTCTGACTCTAGGGCGAGGCCTGGCGCTTGCTACTCAACTGTGTGGATATCCGTGGAAATCATTTGCTAGACAAGCGAACCTCACTTGTGGTTCCCTATAGGGGTGGGTTAACTGAAGTCACAAAACTATAGTTGAGTGAGATCCAAAGATGTCTCAGTGATTTTAAAAGAGTTTTGCCTTACCCCTAAATTACAACATCCTGCGTCTTTTCTTATCATAGTCCTGCGGCTCTTGATGGACCTCCAGGCCAGTCCTACCTGGCCTTGGTCTCCCCACGCCCTAGGTAGTCTGCTGTCCAGCCTACATTCTCGGTGAAGTATAAACTGTTGGCCCAGAATATCTAGGTTCAGATCCTGCCTGTACACCTTGGCCTCAGAGTTTTCTCATCTGTAAAATGGGGATGATAGTGTACCTACCTCAAAGGGTTGTTGTGAGGGTTAAGTTCATGAATACATGGTAAGTGATCAAAAATGTTGGCTGCTGTTGTCTCCATATAGCTAGAGATATTTGCATGTAGGATTCTGTCATTTATGTTTTTCTAAAAGGATTGTTGGCAATATGGGAAGCATCTGTGAGGAGTGTCCAGCAAATTGATGATAAAATGATGTTGAATGTAGTTTATAAATCGTAGGCACTCAGTAATTTCCAGAATAATCTCTCTCTCTTTTCTCTGACTTCCTTATCTCTCATGTGTTCTTTTCTCCCCTCCAACTAAGTCATCTATGACTAGAGGCCCAGTGCACAAAATTTGTGCACAGCAGGGGGGGATGTTCCTCAGCCCAGTCTGCACCCTCTCCAATCTGGGACCCCTTGAAGGATGTCCGACTGCCCATTTAGGTCCAACAGTCCATCAGACATCTCTCTCCCAACTGTTCACCTGCCTCTGTCTGATTGCCCCTAATCACTTCTACCTATCAGCCTGATCACACCCTAACTACTCCCCTGCCAGCTTGATCAACACCTAACGGCTCCCTGGCTGGCCTGATTGCCCCAACTGCCCTCCTCTGCCAGCTTGGTCACTCCTAACTGTCCTCCCTGCTTGCCTGATTGCCCACAACTTGTCCTGCAGGCCTGGTCCCCCACAACTGCCCTCTGCTGCAGGCCTGGGTTCCCCCCCAACTGCCCTCCCTTGCTGGCCTGGTTTTCCCTAACTTCCCTCCTCTGTTAGCCTTGTCACCCCCAACTGCCCTCCTGTGCTTACCTGGTCACTCCTAATTGCCCTCCTCTGCAGAGCTAGTCCCCCCACTGCCCTCCCCTGCAGTCCTGGTGTCCCCTAACTGCCCTTCCCTGCAGGCCTGGGTCCCCGGTCCCCCACCTGCCCTCCCTTGCTGGTCTGGTCTGCCCCAACTGCTCTCCTCTGCTGGCCTGGTCACTCCTAACTGCCCCCAACTGCCCTCCCCTGCAGGCCATCTTGTGGTGGCCATCTTGTGTCTTACAGTGATGGTCAATTTGCATATTACTCTTTTATTAGATAGGATTGGCCCATAGCTTGCATATAGCATTTAACATATTGCCTTGTCATTCATTGGATTATGTGCTTTCCCCATAGAAGGTTTCAGCGCCTAGCAGAGCGCCAGGGATGCCGGGAGAATGTGGTGGAATTAATGCGTTCTCTGCCTCCCTCTGCTTTAGGCCTTGCCTCCATCTTCCATTCATACAGCCTCACCTGCCGCAACGTCTTCTCATCCTCCAGGCCTCTAATTTTCCTCTCTCACCTTCTCATTTCACATCATGTTCCTACATGCTTTTTAGCTGTACGGCAAATTGTAAATGTATTCCTGAGGGACAGTGGAAGGAGACAGAGCGAGCACAGAGGCCTTCATCTGAGAACAGCGCACTCGGAGGCTGAGCTGCGGGTTTCCGTTTGGCCACTGGGGGATCTTCCTGCTCTTGGCAGAATAACAAGCATCTTCTTTGGTTGTTCTCTTGATATTTTTCAAGCATTGTCTACAGTCTCCTCTGATAAGCTTTCCCCGCTTTGTATATGGAACTTAAGTCTCTCCTATACTTTACCCTTCAATCCTGCTTTATTATTTCCAACTCATTTTTTTTTTATCTCCATAACCTTGAGCAAATTACAAGACATCTCTGAATTTGTTTTATTATCCGGAAAATGTATAATTACACTTACCTGCCCCTCTCAGGTGGTTGTTAGGAAACTCAAATGAAATAATGGGTCAACAGACATGTCTACAAATAACCAGAAAAAAAGAACAGAAAGGGGTGACTTCTGTCATCTCATTTCCCGTGGATCAGTGTGTTTTGCTATGTCCTGTGGGAAATCTGCACTTTTCCTTGATCTTCCTTGCGCACAGTTGAATTGAAAACCTCCCGTTGCTATGCCTTCTCAGCTGCTGTTTTGTGTTGGTCCAGCTGATGGATAAATATTCTCTAAAGCTCACCCTCTAGGGCCCTCGCTTGGCCTCGGTCTCCCGTGTTCCTGCCGTGTGCCACTCTAAAGAAATTGCTTATCCTCGCATGGCAACCGGAAGGTTTGCACATTGCCTGTGCACATAGTAATTCTTAAATAAATATGTAGGGTATTCTTTTTTTGGATATTAGAGCTGTAGAAAGCAAGGCAAGCAAAGACCTCCCCACCCAGGCCCCCAACCCTTCCTATTTCTGTTTCTTAGTAGATTCCTCAATAAAACACACTCAGGTATTCAACAGAGGCTTAGTGATATAGACATGTAAGTGTAGATGTCTTATAAAGAAATTGGTTATAAGTCTGATTTTTTTACCAATGGATTTCGATTTAATTTGGACAGAAAATATCCTGAGTTATTAGCACCTGGCACTGATATATCTTACACAGTCTATTTATAAAAATTTCTCAGAGCACATTCAAGTTAGAATTAATTTCTTATCCTCAGCCACCAATCCCATTGTATTTATGTGAACTAGAGGGTTCAGAGTATGTAAATTTTCCTTCTCCTCCCTAAGTGATTAAAGTCATATAAAGAAATATTTCCTTGGTACAATTGTCAAATTATTTTTAATTTGGGGAAGCTGTTGTGTCTTCTTTAAATGAGCAGTTAAGATATCTTCTCTGTGCTCTAAATGAGGTTTGAGTACTTAGAATTTTCTGATCGTAGAGAATTTAGTACTCTTCAGAGTATATTAGTTTTGCAGAACTGAGAGCACTTATGGAGAAAAATTAAAGTTAATATTTTCATTTTTATTGAGTGAGTTTGAATTCCTCTACAAATACTTGGTTACTCAGTAAGACTTTTTATTTTAGAAACTGTGTCTCTTTAAAATGTATACTACCAACAATAAAGAATTTAAATGAAAAAAAAAATGTTTGCTACCTTCTTAATGCTTCGCAGGAACCAGGTCCTGAATTGCCGGTATCTCAGGTAAAGGCTTAGCTGCAGCCTGTAGTTTAGAGAATAATTATTATTGCTTAGTTTTTGCTATAGACTAGAAAATTTGCTATCTACCTGTCGTGTTATAAAATTAGCCGTATCTAGGCATTCTGTACCTTCTTCTGTAACTATTATATTCCTAATGCTTTTGTGTCTGTGGATGGGGATAGCCCTTATGGAACTCATAGAGTTTGCTCAGTAAACCCTGGTGCTTAAATAGAAATAACCAATGTTGACCAGAAGGCTAACAGAAAGGGAAGGAAGGGGAACCAGGATCTTAGAAAGGGAGCAAGAAGTTCATTAGAGCCGCAAGTGCCTGAAAAGACTGTGATGGACGGGACATGTCTTGAGTAGAACAGCATGACTCTGGTTCCCAAGGTCTTGGTTGTGGACAGAGGTGCTTGTCACAGTCAAGAAGATAGGAAGGGACCCTGGCCAGACAGCTACCTCTACCAAATCAGCTTGGTTAGAGGTAGGAGGTGGTCAGAGGGATGTGTTAACTGGGAAAGATACAGCAAATGAGGGAGAGAGGGGTCTCCTTAGGGGAACACCTCGCCAGTGAAGCTTTTAGTCCAAGTGGGTTTCCAGGAAGAGAAGGGAGGAAAGAGCTGTCAATCAGAGAGTTAAATATTGCCAGGTGTTTGCCCTCCCAAATGAGAGAGGATTTTAATTGTTTTTCAGGTAAATAGGCAATTTGAACCTTATATAGGGCCCATATAGATAATCATCAAACCTTTTAGAAGAAAGCAATATACAAAGTGCTCTTATAGAGGCCTGTGAATATTAAAGAGACACCACAAATAGGTTAACATGTAGAGTACCCTGTTCTTTAAAAGTATGCCATTTGTCTCTGAAATGTGTATAACCATGATTTCCAAATTGATAGAGGGTCCAAAACTATTTTTTGCATACTATGCACAAGTCATTTAAGAAGGACCTGAATTATAAATAGAGCAAGAAGTGTTCTTTTTTGTTGTCACTAATTTTGGAGGATTTTGATTAAAATTAAAACATCAGTAATTTACATGGTTTTAAAACCATAAATGGCATTTGAAAGTTTCAAACTAGCCCAGGGACTTCATGAAAGATCTGTACTTAGTATTACTTTCCTGTTATGTTACTGTAGACCTAGTCATCAGTGGATAGTGAGCTAAAAGAATAAAAAGGGAACTGGATTCTTTTGAGCTCACTATTTACACTTTTTGCCTCTCTTCTTTGGCACATTTTTAGAACTTCAAATAAATAAGGCTTTGCAAAGATAATTCAATATTCTGTGCCTAAATTTTCACCTTCATAGCCTAGACAATGTCAGATGTTACTGATTTTTATGTTGTCAAAATCGGGTTAGACAGACTGTTCTTAATAATAATCTAGCAAAATTGTTTCATGCATGCTTTTAACTACTGGCCTTGCATTCTGTATTAAGAGGAACTGAGCAATTTAAATATATTGCCCTCAGTCAGTATAATGTTTGCTTTTTGAAATGTTTATTTTTATAACTAAACTTGTATTAACCTCACAGAAGGAGAACAAGTCAGTATTTTCCTGATATTAGCCAACAGGTATTTGCCTCTAGAATAATGTTCTGCAATCTAACTCAGTAGGTGAATGAGATGGAGTTATGATTCACAGATAAAAAAGGAAAATATTGATGTGATAATCACTCAGATTGGGAAAATCGATGCTTTTCTTCTTTAAAAAAACTTCCTTAAACATCTATTATTTTTTTGTGGATCTCACAGTACTTGCAATACCTAGGTACTCAAATTATTTACATAAATTGCCTGACCTTGTCATTTTTCAACAATTAAACATATCTGATAAAGCTAATTTATATTGTTATTCAGATTCAAGAGGCAGTTGGGGATCAGGATTGTGCTTTATTATGCATTTTATTTTAATCACTGATTAGTTTTGAGCTTAAAAAATAATTTAAAATAGGCAGAGGATTTTGGAGCTATAAAACATACTTGGCTTTTTTTCAAAATAAATTTTAAAAAATTTGTTTAAAGCCAAAGCCCCATCTGCTGTTTTTTATTAAAAATCTCAAGAATTGTTCCCATTGCCAAGAGCAGTTCTTTGAATACAATCTGATGTTTAATCCAGCAGTGATGTGTGAGTTTCAAGGTCATTTTTTGTTAGGCTAGAAGGAAAGTCAGGAAGATTAATATTCTCAAATACTGGTGCAATTTAAAATTTAATAACGGTTTAAATAGATTTTACTAGAGAGCTTTAAATATAAAATATTCACATCATTATTTCTACTTTCTTAAAAATCAGGTTTTAGAAATTGGAGCTCTACCCTTTTGAAAAAGTGAATTCTTATGGAATAAAATTTTTAAAAATGTTCTTATTTGGCTTCTGAGGTATTCATTTGTGTAGGGAGAGAATAGTGGACTCGCTTTCCTATGTTTTGCTTAGCCTAATATAAGGACATTTGCACCTCTTTAATATATGAGAGGTTAGTAGGAAGACAGATGTCAAGAACCATGATGGGGTAAACTATGAGAGAAAGCCTGGACATGAAAATAATTTAAAAATATGTGCATGGATAATTAATACCCAACATAGAAATGATACTATCATGATAAAAACTCGGCTTTTAGAAATTGCACTGAATGAGGGAGGACTCCACGTCTTGGTTTTGAGGTTTCATCAGCTCCTCCTCACCAAGATGAAAATTCATTTTCCTCACTGTGGCATACAAGGGCCCATCGCCTCTCTGCTTCTGCCATTTCCTCTGGCTTCTTCTCTGATTGCTGCCTCAGCTGGACC
This sequence comes from Lasiurus cinereus, assembly GCA_011751065.1. Classification (NCBI taxonomy): domain Eukaryota; kingdom Metazoa; phylum Chordata; class Mammalia; order Chiroptera; family Vespertilionidae; genus Lasiurus; species Lasiurus cinereus. The sequence continues at coordinate 1,299,923 of JAAGEH010000076.1, read as the reverse complement.
TGATTCTCCAACCATCCTCCGCTCTCTCAGAGCTGCCAGGCCGGCCTGCTTCTGTCCTGTTGTCTGCTTTCCCTGGCATAAGCTTTCTAGTCTTGGCCACCGGGCCAAACTCTTCTCTACTCTTCCCTCTACCTCGAGGCAGCTGAGTGCCTTTCTGCCTCAGTAGCTGCAGAATTTTGTTATTACACTTTCCCCGTAGCCCTGCCATGCTCATGTGCTAGAACTAGGACTGTGGCCTAGTTATCTCTGTTCCCAGCACCTGGCAAGCTGTAGGTGCTCCTGAGTGAAGGACTGGAAGGAACCAGGGAACCAGCAAAGCCCACCTCCTGCCTTACTGTTCCCACAGGAAATGTGCAGTCCTCCTTCCTGTCCAGCAGAGGGTGTTGAGCAAAGAATGCCCTGGAAAATGGAAACCATCGCCTTAAGAGCCTAAATATACCATGAAGATAGTCTTCTTTATTCCCATTAAAATACAGCATGAAGATTTCTAAATCTTCTATTTAAATTCTTAAAATATATACATTCCAATTACTTTAGTCTACAAAGAAATCTCGACTTAAACTATTTTCCATACCACTTGCACTGCTTTGCCTTGCCTTATATTCCAGTAGGTGATGTGTTCAGGGAAATTCGTATCCACATTTTATTCTCACGCTTCCTTCTCAGAACCTAGCCCAGTGCTCTCCTTAGGAGGTACTCAGTAGATGTGAACTGACTGACTGCCTGCCTCTTGGGTTCCTCGTGTGAGAACCCTTTGGAGCTCTTAGTGTCCTCACATGTTCCGCTCTCTGTCCCTTTGCCTTCACTCGGCAGGTACGGTGAGCTCTAAACCGCCTAAGCTTCCCTTGCAGCTACTTCCTAGAGACTCTGAGTCAGCTCTGTGCTGCAGCTGCAAGACTCACCGTCTCTGTATTGTCCTGAGGAAAGACACTGGGCTTTGTTGTTCTCTGCTCCTGATAAAGTAATTTTAAGTGTTTAACCAGACATAGAATTGTGCACACCTTTATATCTAATTTTTTTCAGGTAAAGCAAAGCTGATATTTTCTAGATTCTTTAATTACTTTTTTCTTTCCCCTACCTCTACTTTCTAGCAGGTTTTCTACTGGCTAGCTCACAAAGCACCCAAGGTTATGTTGATTGGCCAAAACTGGTTTGGCTCAGTGGATAGAGCGTCTACCTGCGGACTGAAAAGTCCCAGGTTTGATTCCGGTCAAGGGCATGTACCTTGGTTGCAGATATATCCCCTGTGGGAGGCATGCAGGAGGCAGCTGATTGTTGTCTCTCTCTCATCGATGTTTCTAACTCTCTATCCCTCTCCTTTCCTTTCTGTAAGAAATCAATAAAATATATTTTTAAAAAAGATTATGTTGATTAATTATTGGGAGAAGTTGATCTTAGTTAATGTAACATTTTTGGAATACTTAGTATGTAAAATACCAAAGATGTTATTGAAAATTTAAAAAAGAACAAAGAAAAAAGCTCATTTTCTAGGGAATGGAGGGCTAAACCTATGCTCAAAAAATTATAGCATTTGTCAGATATGGTAAGTACGTCACAATAGAAGCCTGAAGAGAATGCTCTGTGGGACAGACAAGAGGGAAGTAGGTTTAGAGTTGAACTATAAGGTACGTCATCGTGAAGGACTTGATCCTGAGGGAGGAGGACAGAAGGAACATGGTGGTTGGATCTTTACCCACTTGTTCTCAAATTATTATTCTAGTAAAATTTTCTCTGAAGCTCTTTTATCTATACAAAGGCATATTAGAAGACTCACAAGCTAATTATCTCACTTTATTAGGTAATTGATATATTAGTTGTTTCATGATAAATAATGACCTTTTCTTTTTAGGTTCTTGACAGGGCCCTTTAAATTAGTATAATGCACTAAGTGGTAAACATGCTTAATAAAAAATCCTATATGATAAAAGGCTAATATGGACAATGACTGAACAATGGAACATCCAGTCGCTAAAATGCTCACCGACCATCAGGGGGCAGACGCTCAATGCAGGAGCTGCCCCCTGGTGGTCAGTGTGCTCCCACAGGGGGAGTGCTGTTCAGCCAGAAGCCGGGTTCATGGCTGGTGAGCACAGCGGCTATGGCAGGAGCCTCTCCCATCTCTGTGACTCCTTCGGGGATGTCTGACTGCCGGCTTAGGCCTGCTCCCCATAAGTCAGCAGGCGAACATCCCTCGAGGGGTCCCAGACTATGGAGCAGGCCAGGCTGAGGGGACCCACCCTCAGTGCATGAATGCTGTGCACCAGGCTGCTAGTCTATAATAATAAAAGCATAATATGCTAATTAGACCAAACGTCCTTCCAGATGACCTTCTGGACGAAGCCGGGGCTGTGAAGGCTGAGCCCCTTATGAATTTTGTGTATTGGACCTCTAGTTAGATACTAATAAAGGATGGCTGGCTTCTACAGGTTTTGCATTAAACTAATGCTGTTTAATATGTGCTTATTTTATCCATGCTTTGTAGGCAGCTTGGATTTTGAAAGCACGAGCACTAACTGAAATGGTATATGTCGATGAAATCGATGTGGATCAGGAAGGAATTGCAGAAATGATACTGGATGAAAATGCTATTGCTCAAGTTCCACGTAAGTTAAGTAAATGAAATGCCATTAGGAGGAAGAAATCTTGTGTTTACAAATACATAGTCAGGTATTGCATGTTTAAAAAATTCTCTGGCACACCAGTTGAAAATCACTGCTGTAAGCCTTTGCTGACTGGGTTAGTACTACTTATCTGACAGACTTAGTGTAAAGATTAAATATAATAACATAAGTAACCTGATAGACAATAAATATTAGTCTCAAAACACATTTCCCTAAAATATATTTCCTGTTATTAATGCTTTTTGCACCAGCACATTTCTGAAATTCATTAGTTGACAGACTTTACAGTTTTGTAAATAACTAGAGGCCCAGTGCACGAAATTCATGCACGGGTAGGATCCCTAGGTCTGGCTGGTGATCAGGGTTCCCCGCCTCCCTGCCTCCCTGATTCCCTGCCTCCTCCTTCCCTCACCACCCACTCACCACCACCACATGGTTCTCCCGCCTCCCTGCCTCCTCCTTCCTTGCTCCCTTAGTGCTCTGCCACCACTACTGGTCACCCGCCATGTTCCACGCCAACCCTGGTAGTCAGTCCACATCACAGCAAGCAACTGAACTCCTGTTCTCCCGATCGAACTCCTGAGGGGACACTTTGCATATTAGCCTTTTATATATAGAGATACATAAGTTGAATTCACTGTCTCATCTCATAGGCCCTGGCACATCCTTGAAACTCCCTGGAACTAATCAGACAGGAGGGCCTAGTCCAGCCATCAGGTATGTGCTTCTGTGTCATAACTTCTGCCTCTAACTATTGTCCAGACTGTTCGAGACTCTTCCTTTATTGATCTTCTTTTATTTGAACCATTTACACTCGTCACAGGCCAATCACTCAAGCTGGAAGACCCATTACAGGTTTCCTGAGACCCAGCACACAGAGTGGCAGGCCAGGCACCATGGAGCAGGCCATTAGAACGCCCAGGACCGCCTACACGGCTCGCCCGATCACCAGCTCGTCCGGAAGATTCGTCAGGCTGGGCACGGTGAGTTGTCAGAGCCTGGCACTGCCAAAGGAACATTACGTTACATCACTTTTCACTGTTGTTAGAGGAGAGAGTTATATGGCAGGTTTTTAAAGGTGATTCTTTTTCATTACGTTGCTTTTATAATTTTTACGCATAAATTTTAATTTGTGTTTCAGGAGAACATTTTCTTTTTCTTGTTTTATCGTTTTCTCCACAGGCTTCCATGCTTACAAGTCCAGATGGACCTTTTATCAATTTATCTAGACTGAATTTAACAAAATACGCGCAGAAGCCTAAATTGGCAAAGGTATGTACTTACAATGATGTTAGGGGTTATATGAGAAGTATTATTGTAATAACATTGTGGGAGATGGATACAAATCTGTGAAGTAAAGGCCCTGTTTTTATTAAAATGGATATGTTTAATGGCTATATATGTAAAATTCCTCTTAGTCTGGAGTTAAGTCAGAAATATAGCATAGACAGTGCGCCATTATTCTAGGAAATTATCTCCTTCCTTATAAAGAACAGTAATTTAGAGCAAGGAAAGCAGATACTTAGCAGCATCCTCAGGGAGGGAAGCTAAGGAGGTCATCTCTATGTGTGTGTACTTTTTTTTTTCCTTTTCTTTTTCAGCTTGGCCGATTCTCAGAAAAACAATTTTCTATCCTTGAGGATTTCAGAACTGTCAAAGGGAAGATAAAAAACATGTACTCCTTCTAATTAGTATTTAATCAGGCATCTCAATAAGGATTACTCAAGCCAGACAGTGGCAAGCCAAGTACATTAGTAATTCTAACTACTCAAAGATTAAATGCTCCTTTAAATTAAAGAGGGAGCGAAGGAGGGAGGGATGGAGCGAGACAGAGAGAAAAAGAGAGGGAGAGGGAGAGAGTCCATGACCTTTCCAGTATAAAAATACTTGGCGGTGAGCGTGGAGTAATTCAGAACCAGGAGCACTTCTCTTCCGAAAACTGGCTTAAGCCTAGCTCAGGTTTTTTTTTTTTTTTTTAAAGTTTATAGTTTATTAATCCTCTCATGAAAAATCTGCACAACCATCAGATAAAGTCACCGAAGAATCTTTACTCCTTCTGTTGTTCAATCTCCAGCTCACTTTTTGCCAGCACCAACATTGGCCTTAGCAGTCCCCCTGACTTTCTTCATCCTGTTCTTACGTTCCTTTCTCTGTTTTCTTGAGGTCTTCTTCTTCTCATATAGGCCGTGTCTTGCAAGTCTGTGTTTGGGTTCATTTTTCTTTGCGTAATCCAAGGAATCATAAATCATGCCAAAGCCAGTGGTCTTGCCACCACCGAAGTGGGTTCTGAATCCAAACACAAAGATGACATCAGGTGTAGTCTTATACATTTTGGCTAGTTTTTCTCGAATTTCTGTCTTAGGTACTGTTGCCTTCCCGGGGTGAAGGACATCAATGACCATTTGCTTCCGCTGAAGTAGTCTGTTGGTCATGAACTTCCTGGTCCGGATGGTTACCGTGTCATTCATGATGAAGGCTTAGCTTCAAGCAGCCAGGGAGGAAAAAGGTTTTTAACTGTGATCTCTGTGAATTCTGTACATGAGTCCTGAGCTCATTCCTAATCTCAATTCCAAAGGCATTTGACATATTTGCTAAATATCAAACACTCCAGGAAACCGCAATGGAGGCGAGCTGTACAGACTTGGAGTTTCAGCCAGGAAGAGAAACGCTAGTAGGCAGGAAGGGACTCGGATTAGAATAGTGCTGATGCGATTTCCCCAAGTTCTTTGTGGACAGCAGAACCATGATGCTTTTCTCAGTTCTCTCTCTTCTCTTGGTGGGAGTGGAGAGGTAAAAGCAGCCCGTATGGAATACCTGGTTTGCAGGCCATTTGCTTGAGGTGGCTGGACGGCGAGGTGACACCGGTGCTGTGTCCTAACCAGGAAGTTCAGACAGTGGGGAGGCCTTTCCCTCAGTTTACTTCTGACGCTTCTGGGCCAGACCTGTCTGTGCTACTCCATTTAGACCGAACTAGATTTGGTCCTTTTTTAGTGGGTTGCAGGAGTGATGCCAGGTTTTTCTGTCTTTGGTCCCCAACTTGCTTGGCTCCTCAGAACTCATTTCTTTTCAATATATATATTGATTTTTTACAGAGAGGAAGGGAGACGGATAGAAAGTTAGAGACCTCGATGAGAGAGAAACATCCATCAGCTGCCTTTTGCACACCCCCCACTGGAGATGTGCCCGCAACCAAGGTACATGCCCTTGACCGGAATGGAACCTGGGACCTTTCAGTCCGCAGGCCGACGCTCTATCCACGGAGCC
>JAAGEH010000076.1:1207133-1293938 GCA_011751065.1 Lasiurus cinereus | reverse complement strand
GGACCTTTCAGTCCGCAGGCCGACGCTCTATCCACGGAGCCAAACCGGTTTTGGCTCAGCACTCATTTCTAATGTTGGCGTATTGCTTAGGGTGTCGGTGTGACTCCACTCCCTGACACTGTCTCAGGCATTATAACATCTTTCTCACGGCAGTGGTAGCACCGACTGCACTCGGAACTTGTTTCTTTTCTTTTTCTTTTTCTGATAACAGAACAAATGGAAGGTTACGTGTAGTTTTTTAAAGAAAGACCTTGTCCTGATTTTTTGTTGTTATTTCCAAGTCTTCTCTGTTAAGAACCTTGATATCTTCCAGGGGTACCAGCCTCTTTGCAAGTGCGAATAATGTTATTATGGGCAGATGTAGTACTACCAACAGATAATCCAGCAAATGCTTAGTTATCCGCATGAGTTGGGTGAAGGATTAAAATAATGGCTCCCAGCCCTGGTTGCCCTTTAGAGTCATCTGAATAATAAGCAACGCCCACCCCCTCCCCCCACTTTCCCTTAAGCTCTACTCTGAGAAGAAACGTCCAGATTTTCCTATGTCTAAAGTGTTATTGACATCACTTAAGCTCTACTCTGTTTGAGAAGAGACGTCCAGATTTTCCTTTGTCTAAAGTGTTATTATTAATATCACTTAAGCTCTACTCTGTTTGAGAAGAAACGTCCAGATTTTCCTATGTCTAAAGTGTTATTGACATCACTTAAGCTCTACTCTGTTTGAGAAGAAACGTCCAGATTTTCCTATGTCTAAAGAGTTATTATTAATATCATAATCACTGTATAATGTACATAAAATGTGTCAAAAATGGGGTGAATCTGTCATTTTTGGCAGTCCTAGTATCTCCCCCCCTTTTGTCTCTTTCTAATAAAATAGTATGTACAATCTGAAAAAAATGTTCAGTCATTTGAGCTTTCCAGTTTGTACTCTGTAAAGACAGGAATTAGTTGTAAATAGCCATATTTTGAAAAGGGCAGTTGTGACAAATGATGGATTGACACATTATTTATAAATCCCAGGCACTTTAGAGTACGTTCTTATTCTGGTTCAATCCAGCTGTTGTCACAACTGTTTGAGTTTTGATATAATAATAGAGTGCTTTTGTTAAAATAAAATCTAATGTATTTTTGGCATTTTTTTTCTTTGTAGGCTTTGTTTGAGTACATCTTTCATCATGAAAATGATGTTAAGACTGTAAGTTTTGAATTCATGCTTTTTTCTTTTATTTTAAGTTTTCTGACTTTGGGGATTTAAATTCTGAAATGTTCTGTTTTCTACCTTTTTTATAAACAGAATTATTAAAGATTGGAGAATAACTAATATTTTCAAACCCTCTGGATGGACTTTTCATCTGATAACCCCCAATACATACACACTACTCTATAGAATGTGCAGTTAAGCAATTTGTTTTATTTTTATTTAGTAAAGCCTCAAATTGTTGGTTCCTCTGTTTTCCCTTTTATTCATTAGTTTACTTATCGATTTGTTACTTGATTGGGCTATTCTTTGGACCAGTAAGTATTGAGTGCCTATGCATTGGTACTATGATGTGTGCTAGGAATACTGAGAAAGACAGAATCCCTGTATCTGTTTTCCACTGGTATGGGCTTGCACATTACAATTCTGTTCTGGATCAGATTGTTCCATTAAAATAGCATTTTACTTCATTTTTATTTTTAAAAATATATTTTTATTGATTTCTGAGAGGAAGGGAAAGGGAGAGAGAGATAGAAACATCAATGATGAGAGAGAATCATTGATTGGTTGCCTCCTGCACACCCCCAACTGGGGGATCAAGCCCGCAACCCGGGCATGTGTCCTTGATTGGAATCGAACCTGGGACCCTTCAGTCTGCAGGCTGACGCTCTACCCTCTGAGCCGAACTAGCTAGGGCTAAAATGTCATTTTAGATTTTCCCACAAATGTTATTTTCTGAATGGAAAAAGAATTTAGATAATGAACCAGAAGCATTCTTTTTTTTAAAAATATGAATGTTTTTCAACTTAGCTGGGGAAAAAGGGAATTCTGTTTTTTAACACACTAAAGAAATCAGAGGTGCTTTTATACTGGTTCCTTGGGTGGCCTCCAAATTTCTTTGTAAATAAATTATTTCACACAAATTTAGAGAATATTAGATAAATACTGTAAAATGGTATTTAAATGTCAAGAAAAATCAATCTTCTATGAAAAACTATATTTCTGTCTTTGAATTCTTAATACTTTTTCCATTTGTGGGGGAAGCTAATATTAACAAATCTAAAATGGCATGTGGGTTGGTGATTCTGTATTTGTCTATAGACAGATATGGAGAATCCTGTAGATAACTTTAGAGAATATTATGAAGTGGTATTTCAATGTTAAGGAAAAGTAAAGTTGTCCTATGGAAACTTTTTTCTGCCTTGGAATTCTTAACATTTTCCCTTCTTCCCCTTTCTTTTTGGGGCAATTTGACAGCATTGACAAAATAAAGTTGGTGATTCAGGAATCTTTATTTCCAAATGCTCTTTAATTTCATCATCCTGAAGCTGTTGCAACTATAATAATAAAGAACAACTCTTTTTTTTTTTTTAACATTAGTCGTTGGAGCCCTATTAGAAAATCAATTGGGGTGCTCAGTTGGACATTTTCACAAACATTATGATGTATAGATCTGCTGAAGACTCTGCTTAGGGACTTCTATGCATTTATGGCTTTTCTTTATGATCTTCTTAGCCTTTAATATGGAGATTCTGTATTGGTTAAATTATTCAAAAGCCCTTAAATATATAGAGTCATTTATTTTTAAAAATTTGAACTTTAGAATGAAGATTGCCAGAGGGGAGGAGGTTTGAGGGACTGGGTGGAAAAGTTGAAGGATTTGAGAAGTACAAATTGGTACTACAAAATAGTTATGGGGATGTAAAACACAGCATAGGGAATAGTCCATGATATTGCAATAACTATATATCTATATATGATTCCAGGTGGCTACTAGCAATTTGTAAAGTATATATGATTGTCTAACCACTATGCGATACCTGAAACTAAGACAAATTATTGAATGTAAGCTGTCATTAAAAAAAATTAAAAAATTGGGACTTTAAAGAAATAATATAGATTTTCTGTCACCACTTAAAAATTTAAAATTGTTAATATGAGTCTTATTACTATAATGATTTTGTTTGGTGCTTAAGTTCTTTTCAACATAAATTAGAAATAAAGAATAGAATTAGTTAAATCAATAGATAATTCTTCAGTGCCTCTTACTTAGCACGGCAGCATATCAGAGCCAGAGAGCTGTGTACAAAGGGGTCCCTGTCCTCAGGAAACTTGGGGCCCTTTTGAAATTGTCACCAATGGTTTTGTCTAGTGCAGCCTCAGACTTCATATGAAGAATGATCATTTAAATGTATATTTTTATTATTCTATAGCAATAATTCATATTCATTTCCTTAATTGGGTTAGCACAAACAGGGGGATCCTACTTAGGAGGATGTGTTTCAGGGCCATATGTGAGAGCAAAATCAGTAGCCTGAAATAAGCACCACATCTAGTCTTGAAAAGTTAAAAAAGTAAAAATGTTAGAATGACATTTTTCTGAAAACAGAAGTCATTAGATTAAACACGAGAGTGAAACTGATCTATTTGCTGGAAGAGATCTTTATAAAGATTAAGTTAAAATTAATATATGCAGGTATTTAGCTGATTGAAAATACGTTTTTCTACTATTTCCAGGGATAATGCTAATTGAAGTTACACTTTTTCCTTCATTTTTTGCTTCCATTTTTATTTCTGACTTGGGGAAAAAAAAGAAAAATAAGCATATGGAAGTTATATGTGTCTTGTTTTTGAATATCTATAGCTTTCAAGTAGAGGTGTTGATTTTTCAAGTCTATTAGAACCCCAGCATGGGGACATGACTTTAAAAAAATAGTTTGCATATTTATTTAAAAGTTTCCCCTGGAGTGAGAGAAGATGGGAAACACAAAGAAATGTTATTAGTTTTACAGTAGGAGAGCCAAGGAATATTTCTGGCATTTATTTCAGAAAAAGGTTAATATTAAGAAATGGACAATAATATGGAATATATTCTGAGATAACAGAAATGAAAATCTAAGTTCCTTTAACTGAAGTGTTGGCCATCATTATACTAACACTGTTTAAAGAATAAGTTTTTCAACCTTGAGAGAAAGAACAATAAGTATTATTTTTAAAAAATCAGAATTCTCTTTTAACTAATAACCTGAGTTTTTATTCACCAAATCTTTGCCTGAGCTTCAAATTTTCTATGAGCTTCAAATCTGTGTAAAGATTGATTTACTTTTCTCTTATCCAAATGGTTTCTACTTCCTCTGTATAAAATTCTCATTCCTGTTTAGTCTTTTTTCTTCTTTTTGCCAGATCTTAAATAAACACTAGAAAGAACAAACTAAAAGACACAAGAGAGATGGGAGAAACACATGTAAAATATGAAAGCAACTAAGGGGATTTTTTTCAGTGTGCAGCAAAGGAAAATCTGACCTTTAGAGTTATTGGAATGTGAAGTGGTGTCAGAATAATGGAATGAAGGTTCTTGAAGATGGTTGTTACCCACGTACCCCAGCTTCTTCATGATCCTGTTTTCCAAACCCTTTTTACCTGCTTCCTTAATCTTTTTCTATTTCTCTGTGTCTCTGTCAACGTGGAGCCTGCTGTTGGACCAGGTTAACAACCTGAAGGCTTGACTGGCAATGAATTTGGATCATTTAGACAGTCGATAAATGGTGGGGAGAGGGTGAAAATGTATGGATTTTTAACATACCACTTTTGAGCCTTGTGTATTAAAATTATATTCAAATATGTTGTACATCTGCTTCCCTTTAAGCAGTGTTTACTTGTCATCTGCTGTCAGTCCTCTGGTCTGGAACTGATTATTTGGGGAAAATTCCTGGGGCCATCTGGAAACATGAGCAACTTGAGTTGCTGTCTGCTTTCTAATGCACACTTTGATTGATGCAAATTATACGGTTGATTTCATTATTTATTGTTTCTGTTCATTGTTAGAAGAGAAAATCCTAACCTAAAACGACTTGTTTCCCAAGGCCTTGGATCTGGCTGCCCTTTCCACGGAGCATTCTCAGTACAAGGACTGGTGGTGGAAAGTGCAGATTGGAAAATGTTACTACAGGTAAAATTTGGATTGTTTGGGAGGGGCTTAGAAGTGGCAACATATTTTAGAGTCTCAAACCTGGTAGTTTTGGGGGTTGGGAGTGGGAGAAAGATTTTTCTCATGAAGAAATACCTTTGGCTCACGTGAGAAAGCATTTACTGGGCAATCACAGGGTGGCACAAAGAACTGACACCTTTAGAACAATATCATTTTAGCCCAGCAGGGATGACTCAGTGGTTGAGCATCGACCTATGAACCAAGAGGTCACCCATTCTATTCCTGACCAGATCACATGCCCGGGTTGCCGCTTGATCCCCAGTGTAGGGCATGTAGGGGGCAGCTGATCAATGATTCTCTCATTGATGTTTCTATTGCTCTCTCCCTCTCGCTTCCTCTCTGAAATAAACATCCTATATAATAAAAGGCTAATATGCAAATCCACCAAACAGCGGAACAACTGGTTGCTATGATGTGCACTGACCACCAGGGGTCAGGCACTCCAATGCAGGAGCTGCCCCTTGGTGGTCAGTGCACTCCCACAGGTAGAATGCTGCTCAGCCAGAAGCCCTGAGTCAGGCTCATGGCTGGTGAGCGCAGCGGTGGTGGCAGGAGTCTCTCCCGCCTCCGCAGCGGCGCTAAGGATGTCCAACTGATGGCTTAGGCCCACTCCCTGTGGTGGGGAGCAGGCCTGAGTCATCAACTGGACATTCCCTGAGCAGGGAGCAAGCCTAAGACCTCAGTCGGACATCTTTTGAGGGCTCCCAGACTGTTAGAGGGTGCAGGCTGCCCTCCCCAAGTGCACGAATTTCATGCACCAGGCCTCTAGTGATGCATGAAATGGTGCTTAGGAGCGGGTCTAAGACATCAGTCAGACATCCCTTGATGGCTCCTGGACTGTGAGAGGGCACAGGCTGCCCACCCCAAGTGCACGAATTTCATGCACCAGGCCTCTAGTGTGTGTGTGTGTGTATTTATAAAACAAAATGAAACAAGGTAAACTGATTACTCTGACCATCCTTCAATCCTTTAGTTTTCAGGCAGACACTGTGAGGAAAAGGAACTATATAAATGGAACCAAAAAGATGCCTTTTCTTTTGAGACTGCTATCTGTTTCGATATTTCACACAGAACTCTAAAGTATTTTTCCTGTTGTTAAGTTGAGGAAGTCTTTTCTGTTGAAAGGTAATTTTAGATCATTATAATATTAAATTCATGAATATAATATCTGAAGACAAGCTTGAAATCTTGAGCTTCTGAGCAAGACCTTCAGAAATCTTTAATAATTAAAGATAAGCACAACTCGGATTCCTTCTGCCATCCATTTAGGATGGCATTTAAATGAGTGTACTTTTTCATGTTATCGTTCTCTGTTCCTTAATAGGTTCTCATCTTTATGATGGATATAACACTCACTCATTCATTTATCCTCCCATTAGAGAGTTTCTTCCTTCAAATGACAGTTTCTTGCAGGCCAGTGGGGAGAGAGGACAGGAAACAACAGAAGGCCCGGTTCCCACTGTGACGGAAGCAGGCGCAGGTGCAGGAGGAACGTGGAGAAAGCTCCTCATTTCCCCTGGGGAGGCCCAGGAGGGACTACCAGGCCATGGAGCCCCAAACTGACCTCTGTCTCTCTGCTCCTGAGCACTTAGTTCTTCCGGTCCTTCCTCTGCAGTAGCTCTCACAGTTGCTCCCTTACTACCCAGTCCCACCCATGCCCTCATTCTGGCATTGAGTGTCATCTATTTGAATTATTACCTGAGCTTCTTGCCTGAATTGTCTGCTACTATTTTTTTTTTGCCTCAATTATTCTTTCCTACTGTCCATGTACTGTTGTGAAAGCACAGCTCTTGTTGGCTGCTTTGGCTAACGTTCATGACCTTTAGAACGAAGTCTGGATTTTAGGGGTGGTACCCCAGGTCTTGTCTCAGGCTTCATTTTTGCCCGTACCTCTCACCTCGCCCATTCCTCATTGTGTCCTCCTTTTCTAGTAAGTTGTCTCTTTCCAAAAATGATTGAAAAGGGATTTCAGCAAAGAGACACATATAAACAAAAATATGAAAACAGCCGAGACCAGTTTGGCTCAGTGGATATAGCATCAGCCTGCGGACTGAAAGGTCCCAGGTTCGATTCCAGTCAGGGGCGTGTACCTTGCTTGCAGGCACATCTCCAGTGTGGGGTGTGCAGAAGGCAGCTGATCGATGTCTCTCTCTCATCAATGTTTCTGACTTTCTATCCCTCTCCCTTCTTCTCTATGAAAAATCAATAAAATATATTCAAAAAAATATGAAAACAGAAATAGCTTTTTTTAAAAAATGCTAACCCAGGACAACTTGCATCCCCTACCATGCTCTGCGCTTGCCTGCCTGTGTGCTTATTCTGATAGTTTGCTTCTGGCTGAAATGTCCCCTCACTCTCACCTCAACCTGTCGGTCAAAATCTTGTCTGTTGCTTCCTCCCTGGTTGGCTCCTCCTCTGAGCTCTCCAAGCACCTTTGGTTGTCACTGCCTTAACGTCAAGTTTACCGGTGAGCACGTTCTATTTCTGTCTTTATCCGTGCCTTTGGGACATGGTCGTCATCTTCACTTTGGCGTCTCCTTACCATCATGAAATGAGCCTGCAGTTGGCGCTTGCCCATTAGTGAATTAAATTGCGGAGAAAACGTTGGCAGTGGGTGGGGATTATCTCTGGGCTCTGACTCTCATACTGGCCTGTGTTCATGAACTTGACTGATGTTTTCATTGTACTTGCTGGGTACATGGCCCACTCATTTCCTTTGCACAGGAACCCAGGAGGTCCCTTTCTTTTGCTAGTACTGGAAGAAATGAGCGCTTAAGGGTGCGGTAATAAAAGACTTCCTTTTCTCTGGTTTTTGGGTATCTCAGGATCTCTGATTGCTTTTGTTTTTCATTGGTTTATCCTTCCATCTCCTTGTTTTTTTAAAGAAAGCTATTTCTGTTTTTATATTTTTGTTTATATGTGTCTTTTTGCTGTAATCCCTTTTCAAACATTTTTGGAAAGAGACAACTTACTAGATAAAAGTATACACACTGTTGAGTAATGAGGTGTGCATGGAAGTCAGTGATGAACTTCAGCTACGTGTTTCAGACTTGCAAGTTATGTGTAGAACTTTTACATAACTTGTATATGTAAAGAACTTTGATACAACTTCTAGCGTCTCTGGTAAAATTTTATAACTAATCCTTGTAAAGGTTGTGAAGTCTTTGAGAAGGCGGGGGCTTCTGTTGTAACATACATCCTCTAACTTTAGGCCAGATTTTTGGGGATCACTTTTAAACTCTTTAATCCTGTGTCTTCCAATAGTTATTGGGGTAGAGCCACACCGACGCTTGAGGCTTAGGTTAGGAAAGAGCTCAGAGCTATCTTTTCTAGCCTTAAGTGAAAGTAGCACAGTGGAACAGACTGTGTGTTTTATCCTGGATTTATTTCACAAAATAAAAGCGATATTAAAGCGCCTAAGGAGCTCTTAGGAGGATCGGAGGGTCGGAGGGAGGAGTAGTTATAAGAAAGCCCAACACACCTATTCAAGACAGGCTGATATGCTGTACTGATTGAGTGAGTGGTGATGAAATGTGTCCCTGGCAGAAGAGGTGGGTGCTGACCCCAGGACAGTTACAGTAAGGCGGGAACACATCCCACAGCGTTAGGCTAGGACACTCAGCCTCAGACACCAAAAGAGGAAAAGAAAATGCTTCTAGAATAGCAAAGTGGTATAGCTATCAACTCAAGTGGCAATTACTACTTACATCAAAATAGTTTAAAAATGTTTTCTTAATTTCTTCATTGATTAAGGTATTACATATGTGTCCTCATCCTTCCATTAACCCCTCCTCCCCTAACCCCACACTCATGCCCTCCATTGGTTAAACGGCTTATATTCATGCATACAGGTCTTTTGGTTGATCTCTCCTCCTTACCTCCCCCCCGCCCCACTTCCCTCTGAGGTTTGACAGTCTGATCGATGCTTCTCTGTCTCTGGATCTGTCCCTGTTCATCAGTTTTAAAAATGGTTTTAAAATGTGGGTTTTAAGCAAATGCTGTTTGCTAAGAAAGGGCATCCTTTAGTCCTTCCAGTAAAATAGAGACTCTAAGCATTTATCCAGGTCACTTGCCATATGTCCCGCTGATCATAAGCTCTCTGGGCGGTGAACCCGTATGACCCGGCCCGCCAGCAGCTATTGGTCCTGCTGTGACTAGACTGTAGCAGACTGCACGGCATTTGAGGGTTAGACAAACAGCGACTATGGGAACTAGACTGTGTTTTACTAAACTATATAAACTACAGGTTAATTTTAATATATGTGTGTGTGTGGGGGACATTACCTTCTTTCTATGTGCTTTTTCTTATAGACATCATTTGTCTCCCTCCATATCCTTGGGATATGAATG
This sequence comes from Lasiurus cinereus, assembly GCA_011751065.1. NCBI lineage: Eukaryota > Metazoa > Chordata > Mammalia > Chiroptera > Vespertilionidae > Lasiurus > Lasiurus cinereus. The sequence continues at coordinate 1,284,402 of JAAGEH010000076.1, read as the reverse complement.
CATATCAGAGTATTTATTTTTAAGATACATGCCTAATTTTTTTAATGGCTTTTCTTAGGTTAGGAATGTACCGTGAAGCAGAAAAGCAGTTTAAATCAGCTCTGAAGCAGCAGGAAATGGTAGATACATTTCTCTACTTGGCAAAAGTAAGTGTTCCTAATCTGAGTAGAATTTGCCTCTTTACAATGTGTAAATTCTGGCCAGCACACAGGGAGAGTTGCTAGTTTCTTCAGGAATATTTTGGCGAGCTACTATCTTCAGACTTAACTTATTTTACTTTTTAGCAAGGGAAAATGTGAGACCATATAGAGAAGAACGATTTCAGGAGAAATGGATGAAAAATAAGAAAACCCCTTTGAAAGATTGCCCATTAGAGCAGACGAAAATATCACGGGCTTAACACCCTTATGGGTGCGGACTCCATAGAGCCCCCCCCCTCTTTTTTTTTTTTTTTTACGACACACTGTCTCCCACCTAAGCAGACTGTGCAAAGCAGGGGTTGTTCTTATATAGCTCCTTTATTTCTTGGCTCTGCTGTGATAACAAAAACAGTATTTCCCGTGTGTGGGTCACCTACTCAGTGTAAGGAATGGTATCAGGTCTGTTCCGTATGCATTTAATGTAGCCCCTAGAGCAACCCCACAAGGTAGGTTTCAGTATTTCCTTTGTGCTCTTCAGGAAAAGCAGGTCTGGGAGGGTCAGTGAGATTTCGGGGTCACCTGGCTGTTGAGAGCCAGCCTTCAGGCCCAGGACTTTCTGATTCTGGAGCCCACTCCCTGCCTCATCGTCCCCCCACACCCTCCCACAGCCACAGCAGAAGTGAGAGCACATCTAGAATCTCAGTATTGGGGTCAAGTTACTTTTTGACCCCCACCAAGGCTACTTTGAACGAAACATTTGATGAATTGGTGGCTATGACGTCATCATGCCGTAGCTCTAAGAATTTTCTCCATTGAAGAGTGTGGTGAAGGAGGTTGAAAAGAAGATGAGATATACACGGAAGTGCTACTACTCGTAAATAGGCATTAAACATTAGCATACCGAAAAAACAAATGGAAGCTGTGTTAGGAACTTAGTGTGCTCATCTTAGTGCGTGTTCAGTGGTTCCAAATACATTTGAACTGTCTGGCACATAAATCTACTGCACCTTATATAGTAAACTTCAACTCTTAAAGAAGTTACTGAGGCTCACAGTAAACTTTTCTGATAGCTTGAAATTAAAATTCAGGTCATCCTGTTTGACTACTATCTTGTTGATAACCACTCACCACATGGTTAAGAAATGTACTTCTAATTTTAACTATTGTTAACTATATGGTTTGACTTATTTTTCCATAAATTAATTTGTTGAAATCCATTGTCTACATGACTGTATAGAGGTAAAATTTAATTATTTTTTTAATATATGAAGGAATGATTGTTAGCTAATAGGGATCAGCAGATTTTAGGAACAGAATTACTATAATTCTAGATGGTTAATTTAAAAGTAATTATTCAATATTTTATCTTAGCATATTAAATTATATAATTTATTATATTTTAAAAAGAAGTTTAAAAAATATATAAGGTAAAAGCTGAAAACTTTTTCACCCATACTTTCTCTCTAGTCTTATATTTCGGTAATAAACACTGTAAACACTTTTCTGTGTATCTGTTTGGGCCTCTTCGAAGCACAAACTAGCTATGGAGGAAGAAATAGAGGACCCATAGTCATAAAGGAAAAAAGCATAATCTTATGTTTCTATACATAAAATAATTATCTAATTTAGAGATTCCTTTTAAATATGTGAGTTATTCATCAGGCTAACATCCTGATTGCTAATGAAGTGAAAGCCATCTCAACACCCTGACCACACTCCTCACAAATCTGTTTCCCCTCTATTTTTTTAGTTATTGATTAAGGTATTACATAAGTGTCCTTATTCCCCATTGTGCCCTCCCCCCGACCCCCACCCCGTTCATGCCTTCACCCCCTGGTGTCTGTATCCATTGGTTATGCGTATATGCATGCATACAAGTCTGAGGGGTCTTATCCAAAACCACCATTTCCACAAACTCTCCCCTGCTGCTTTCTCAGCGCCTGTTCCCTTCTTTCTCCTGCGTCTTCAGCTTCAGTCTCATAATCGATTCTTTTGGCCAACCTGTAGACACAGTCATGTCTTCTACCCTAAAAAGTGTTTCCCTTGATCCTTGTCTCCTCACTGCTCAGTCTTTGTGACAATAATAAGTCCCCAATAAGCATTTGCCCAAGGAATAAATGAGTGAATGCTTCAGATAAAACATGTGGAGATAAAATGATAACATCATTATTGGAAATCCTCCACAATTTTTATTGTAATATCTAGGAGATAATTTGTTACTAAGAAATTATGTAACAAATTGTCATAACAAATAACTGTGTTATTTTAAGAGCCAGTACTTTTACTGAACTGTATCTTGGTTTTAGGTTTACACCTCATTGGATCAACCTGTGACTGCTTTAAACCTTTTCAAACAAGGCTTAGATAAGTTTCCAGGAGAAGTAACCCTACTTTGTGGAATTGCCAGGATCTACGAGGTGAGGTTCATAGTATTCAAAAAGTTGATGTAAAACTGAGGTTATATGCTTCTTAAGTAAGCCCATTGTCCTGTGGGGTCCTAGCAAGGAGAACAATTTATAAAACTAGGCCTGCTGGCCTGTAGTTTACCAACAGAGTAAGAGATTTTGGTGTATGCATTTAGTAAAGCTGACTTTTGGTTAAGCAATATTTCAGACATACATAAATGTATAGAGAATGGTATGAAATAGGGACTTAAATTAGTTTCTATAGATTGCTAGTTGTCCCAGTACACATATTGTACAATTATGGACCTTTTCCTAAGGTCTATAATGTCAACTATAATTTTTTTTTCTATATATGATAGACATGATTGGGGGCCTTCTATTCTGTCCTGTTGGTCTATTTGTCTAACCTTATGCCAATACTATACCATCTTAATTACTGTGGTTTTATAAAACTTGCTATTTAGTAGGGCACTTTGTTCATCATTGTGAGGCATGTTTTGGCTATTTTGGACTTAGCTTACTTTTTAGACATTTTAGCAGTCATGTTGTCAAATTCCATGAAAAGTCCCATTGAGATATGCTCCCTGCTGCCTAATCACTTTAGCTTTACAATAATTCCCTGTATCTGTTCTTCTTCACAATTGGTTATTCTTGGCCCTTTGCTCTCCCATATTGATTTTAGGGCTGACTTGTCAAGAACCATTAAAAATAACTGCAGGGATAGTGACTGGACTTGAGTTGAATACAAGAGTGAGGGGGTGGGGTGGGCTGCCTCTCCCCCACTCTCAATATGTCTCCTTTCATTTTGATATTTTGATCTTTTTTGTTTTGCAGCATATTTTGTAATTATCTCATAAAGATGTTTTGTTGGGGGTCTCTAAAATCACAATGAAGTTGGGTGATTTCTTAGAAAGATCTAAAGCAGTTGTCAACAAACTCATGAGTCAACAGAGCCAAATATCAACAGTACAACGATTGAAATTTCTTTTGAGAGCCGAAAACCCACTTTTACGCATGGGTCACAAAGTTTCAATCGCACTGACTTCTGCACATGGGTCACGGGGTATTTTGTGGAAGAGCCACACTCAAGGGGCCAAAGAGCCTCATGTGGCTCGTGAGCCACAGTTTGCCGACAACTGATCTAAAGCAAAGGCAAGAGGCACTTGGGGTAGAGTTCAGAGGAAAGCAGGTATAAGCTTCCAAGAGTCCTTTCCTGGTAGACTCACACAAGACACACTTGATTCTTTCAGCCACAGGCTGTGACCACGTGTGCCAAGTGGTGTCTATCAGGGAAGCACATTGGAGACTGGATGTACAAGGTTATTACTAGGGGCTGGTCATATAGGCACCCTCTGCCTATCATGTACCCAAATCCCAAACTCCCAAAAGTCAAACACATGTTCAGCAAAAACGACAATGTTTGCACATGTAGGAGAGGTGAGCCACTCTTATTTGGGCAAGTTGGGTTTTTTTTTGTGTTTTTTTTTTTTTAGAGAAAGAGAGATTTAAATATATTTTATTAATTTTTTTTACAGAGAGGAAGATGGAGGGACAGAGAGTTAGAAACATCGATGAGAGAGAGACATCAATCAGCTGCCTCTTGCACGCCCCCTACTAGGGATGTGCCCGCAACCAAGATACATGCCCTTGACCGGAACCGAACCTGGGACCTTTCAGTCTGCAGACCTACACTCTATCCACTGAGCCAAACTGGTTTTGGCTTGGGCAAGTTTTATATCAGTGTAGGTAACTAGCAACAGAATCCTTCTTTCTATTGTATTTTCTGTTTGATTATTTCTGGTTAGTAGGACTGCATTAATTTTTAAAAGTAGATATGATACTAGCAACCTGGCTAAATACTCTTTAAATTTTAATTCCTTATCCATGGGTTCTCTTAAAATTTCTAAGTAATAAAATAATCATCAGCTACAAATGGCTTCATTTCTTCAATTATGTTACCAAACTAAAAAATATCTTATTGTTTAGGACTTCCAAAATAGTATTTAATAGAAGCACCTCTGTTCTTGTTTAAATGCCTTGAAATGCTAGCTATGATATTTTAAAAATTATTTTGTTAGGAAAAGAGTGGAAAATATTAATAGTTTCTATATCTGGGTAGTAGTATATGAATGATTTTTATTTTTGGTTTTACAGTTTCAATATTTTCTAGATTTTTTTTTGTAATGAACATGCATCACTTAAAAAAAAGAAAAACTAGTATTTTTGAATTGTCTGGAAAGGCGGTTTTTCTTTTTAAAATATAGTTTTGATAAACATGTAAATAGAAAACTTTGATCATTCCATAAAAATTCTATTTCTCTGTATCTTTATGTGTGTGACTCCACATGGAACAGAATTTTGACCGAGAAGCTTGGGAAGGAAGGGTAATCAATTGGGCTGTGAACCCAGTGACATTCGTGCATGGGGTTGACTGTCCCGATGCTTTTGCACCTTCATGCTCTGCCTTCTCACAGCCCAGGCCTTCCGCCGGTCTTCCTTAGGCAGGAAGTGCTGGCAGAGAGACCGAGAGGACGCTGGCACCTCCAGCCTGTGGTTGCTGGTCAGAGTTCCCTCCAAGCCTCTGTGATAGTCACTGTTGCCACGGCTGCGATGGGGCACCGCTCCTTTAACCAGCTACCTCCTGCCTTGCCCTGCTTCGCGTTGGCCAGGAGTTGGAGGAACATATCCCATTAGGAGTGCACAGGGGAGGGCTCGGTGAGGAAAGGAGCATTTCGCTTCGCACTCAGAGGGTGTCGAGAGGAAAGCATCTTCGTGGGGACAGTGCCATGCGCACGTAGGGTGATCAGGACTAAGCACAGACCTGAGCTGGTCGGATGCAGCATTCCCCTGGAACTTACAGTTCATTTCCCTTAGCGCATAGTGTCTGGCATGAAGATTTCCAGCGTGTCCTTTTTCTCTTTATGTGACAGTGGCTTTGGCCTTCACTAGTAAAGTGTGTCCTAGCATCGCAGCCTTACACTGAACATGCCGGTAGAGATATTTGTATGCACAGCGGATGTGCTCAGGTCTCAGCCCCTCCCTTCACCCAGGCCTGTGCACACAACACCCCGTCTGTGTCTCCTCACGCTGCTCTGTTTTTCTCCATCCCTGTCCTTGCCCGACATTACATCACACTACGTGTGTGTTCATTTGTTGATCTTCCCTGCCAGATAGTAACTTTATCTTTTAGGTTTATATTGTGTCCCCAGGGCCTAGAACAGTCTGGTAGGTTCTTAATAAATATTCACTGAATGAGAGAATGTAAACCAGTCAGAAATAATGTCTTGGCAATATCAGTCAATTATTGCTCTTCTGCCCTGACCGGTTTGGCTCAATAGAGAGAGCGTCAGCCTGCAGACTGAAGGGTCCCAGGTTCGATTCCGGTCAAGGGCATATATCTCAGTTGTAGGCACATCCCCAGTAGGAGGCAGCTGTTTGATGTTTCTCTCTCATCGATGTTTCTAGCTCTCTACCCCTCTCCCTTCCTCTTTGTAAAAAAATCAGTAAAATATATTAAAAAATGATTGCTCTTCTGTCTTGATGGAGAATAGGAAATGAATAACATCTCATCGGCCTCCGAATACTACAAAGAAGTTTTGAAACAGGACAACACTCACATGGAGGCCATCGCATGCATTGGGAGCAACCATTTTTACTCCGATCAACCAGAGGTCGCCCTCCGCTTCTACAGGTGCGCTCTGCCTCGTTTGTAAGGCTCCTTTCCTGTGGAATATTGGCGAGACAGCGATAAAGAGGGAATCAAATTAGAGAAGTAGTGTATACGCCATGTCTTCATGAGACTAGAAACCCCAACACCCAGGTGTTTTATGAGCATTAAAAGTGACCTCTAAAAATTTGGAAATGCACAGATACTTGGCACCCTGTAGAAACGCACCCCAATAATCACCTGAGCGTTTAACCCTATGGCATTGTACCAATTAGGCATTTTGCCATTGACCAGTAACAGTTCTGGGGCTGCTGGAAGCACCTCCCTCTCCCCGTCTCTGCCTTCATTAATGCCACTATGTGTGATGTAACGACCTTGAAGCTGAGATGGGGGTGAGATTTGCAAAGCGAAGCAGACCCCAGGTTCTGAGCCCCAATGGGGAACAGCGTCCTGTGTTTTGTGACGTATTGTCACCTTTTGTCCACAAAATTTTTCAGTTTAAATGATTTCTGTTCTCTGGTTTTCTTTTGAGCACAGACTTATTTTATCCGACAGCTTGTTTCTGGATGAATTTTTAAATTTTGATTTCTTCTTCGGCCCTTAGGTAAAATTTTTAAATTTTGATTTCGTCTTCGGCCCTTAGGTAATATACAAGGAGGTAACTGGCAACTGGCAAGGGTTCTTCCCAGACACATACAAGCGATAACATCGATGCTGTCTGTCTCGCGCAGCTGACTATCCCCTGCCCCCAAGCGGGTCATGGGTTCCTCAGGGCAGCTGGGCTGGGTTTCATTTGCTTGTTTGAGCTCTTGTCCTTTGTCCTGTGGGGTTAACGATGCATAGAAGCAAATGAGCTGCTTGAGCTGTAGTGGTCTTAGATGCAGCTAAACCACAAAATACTTATCGCCAGAAACAGGACCCAACTCAGCTGAGCACGTGGCAGTAAATGCTAAATATCCTCAACTGAGATCAGGAGGTTTAGAAGCTTACCTCTGGGGACGAAAGTGTTATGAAGCAAAAATGTGTGGGTTTTACCTTATGTGACTATTTTTATCTTATTTTGGTTCTCTCACCAAGCTTTTTTGAGGGAAAAAAACTTAGAGAAATCGTATCTGACCTTGCCTCTGGACACATTTCCCATCACCGGTCCTATTCAAAAAGGCATGCTTTTGTATTTGCTTTAACCTTTTTTTCGTCGACTGCAATACTTTCTGCTTCTCTTTGGGGGTGTTAAAATTATAAAATAAATTCACTCCTAACTTGGTAAAAAATACATGTGTCCGAACATTTTGAAGTTGGTCTGACACCAAAAGATGTCCTCTCGTCGAAACCGGTGTGGCTCAGTGGATAGAGCGTCGGTCTGTGGACTGAGAGGTCCCAGGTTCGATTCCGGTCAAGAGCATGTACCTTGGTTGCGGGCACATCCCCAGTGGGGGGCGTGCAAGAGGCAGCTGATCGATGTCTCTCTCATCGATGTTTCTAACTCTCTATCCCTCTCCCTTCCTCTCTGTAAAAAATCAATAAATATATATATAAAAAAGATGTCCTCTCTTCTCCACAAGGCGCCTCCTGCAGATGGGCGTTTATAACTGCCAGCTCTTCAACAACCTGGGGCTCTGCTGCTTCTACGCCCAGCAGTACGACATGACCCTGACCTCGTTCGAACGCGCCCTCTCTCTGGCCGAGAACGAAGAGGAGGCGGCGGACGTCTGGTACAACCTGGGACACATCGCCGTGGTATGTGGTTCCTCTCACCTAGCTTCTGCCGGCGAAAAGGCGGGGCGAGTCCATCCGAAGCCTTTTTAGGAATTGCGATCCAGGCTTGGCCACGTTCTGTGGTCGCAGGGTAGAGGTTTCTCAGAGTCGCCATCCTCAGCTTATATTCCCGAGTTAAATCCTCGCACATACCATTCTCCGCCGGACTCCCAGGACTGGCCCTCGCTGCCCAGACGGGAGGAGGCGGCAGGAGGAAGCGTGGGGGTCGGTGCGTGCAGGAAAGTGCGTTTCTTTTCTATTTTATTTATTTTATTTTATTTTATTTATTTTATTTTATTTTATTTTATTTTATTATTTTATTTATTATTTTATTTTATTTTATTTTATTTTATTTTATTTTATTTATTTTATTTTATTTTATTTTATTTATTTTATTTTATTATTTTATTTTATTTTATTTTATTTATTTTATTTTATTATTTTATTTTATTTTATTTATTTTATTATTTTATTATTTATTTATTTTATTATTTTATTTATTTTATTTTATTTATTTTATTTTATTATTTTATTATTTATTTATTTTATTATTTTATTTATTTTATTTTATTTTATTTTATTGATTTCTTACAGAGAGGAATAGAGAGGGATAGAGAGTTGGAAACATCAATGAGAGAGAGACATCGATCAGCTGCCTCCTGCACGCCCCCTACTGGGGACGTGCCCACAACCAGGATACATGCCCTTGACCGGAATCGAACCTGAGACCTTCCAGTCCGCAGGCCGACGCTCTATCCACTGAGCAAACCGGTCTCGGCCGTGCGTTTCTTTTGCAGGGAGTGGGCGACACGAGCCTGGCCCACCAGTGCTTCCGGCTGGCGCTGGTCAACAACAACCACCACGCCGAGGCCTACAACAACCTGGCGGTGCTGGAGATGCGGAAGGGCCACGTGGAACAGGTCAGCGCCCTCCCTGCCCCGCGGACGGGCTGGGCTGCCTTGGAAAGCTGGCCCAGCAGCGCCTCCACGGCTGTCCTTTCACAGGGAGCCTGGGTCTGAAGCCCAACCCGTCCCGAGTGACTGATGTGACCTGAAGGAGTCACTTGTCTCCGAAACAGAGCACCTGGTTTATGAGGACAGACTTGCAGCCCCCCATCTTCCCTGGCTTAGGGAATGTTGCACCTTCACAATCCCCACCCGCCAGGGAGCTGCTCAAGCCGGAATTCTAGGGGCACCACGGAAACCTCTTGTTCAGACCGCCTCTCCTGCCACCCCTGTCCCCAGCATGGCCCACAGGCCCTTGTCAGGCCGCACCCGGCCACCTGGCCACTGTCCTCCCCCGCCTCCCTCTCCCACCTGCTCTCACCTCCTGCCTGGACCAGTACAAGAGTCTCCTTGCTGGTCTCTTGTTTTCCAGTCAGCAAGTAAGACATCCTCCTCAGGACAGCTGCAGGGATTTTTAAAAAACAAACAAGGTTATTTTATTTCTCCTTTGCTGAGCATCCTTCAGAGGCTGTCTCTTTTCACTCGAAATAAAACCTGCACTTCTGCCTTTGGCCTGGGAGGCCCGTGGAATGTGGCCTCTGGCTCCCCCTCAGACCACACCTTTTGCCACTGCCGCAGTCCCCCCTTTTCCACCGTTTCGCTTTCTTCAGTTTCAGTTACTTGCGCTCAACCAGGGTCCTAAAATGTTAAGTGGGAAATTCCAGGAATAACAACTTATGCGTTTTATTAAATATATTTTATTGATTTTCTACAGAGAGAAAGGGAGAGGGATAGAAAGTTAGAAACATCGATGAGAGAGACATCGATCAGCCGCCTCCTGCATGCCCCCTACCTGGGATGTGCCCGCAACCAGGATACATGCCCTTGACCGGAATCGAACCTGGGACCCTTCAGTCTGCAGACCAACGCTCTATCCACTGAGCTAAACCGGTTTCGGCAACTTATGAGTTTTAAATTGAGCGCCATCCTGAGTACGATCCCTCTCCATCCTGCCCAGGATGGGAATCATCCCTCTGTCCACTGTATCCACACTGCACATCAGTCACTTAGCTGTCTCAGTTATCAGATTGGTTATGAGAGAGAGAGAGAAAAAGAGAGAGAGGGAGATAGATATAACATTTATATGATGTATATTGTCATAGTTGTTCTATTTTGCTAGTGTTGTTAACTTCTTATTGTGCCTAATTTATAAATTAAACTTTATCATCGATATGTATGAATAAGAAAGACATAGAATGTACAGGGTTAGGATACTATCCCTGGTACCTCTTTCATACTGACTTCTGGACACTGGAGCTGCCTTACTGCTCTGCAGACATGCAGGGACCGTCCTTACTTTAGGGCCTCCTAAGGGCCTCCGGGAAGTTCTTGCAGATCCTGAGGTGACTTTTCTTTTTGTCACAGAGTCTCAGCTACTTCCCCTCCTTAGAAAGGCCATCTCACACTTAAGTGTCAAGGAGAAACTCAGGCGCTGGCAGCAGAATAATAAACTGCTTGCTCGCTGCCACCCAGCACACAGCATGGAGCTTTGAAATTTGCTGTGGCATTTAGGTGTGTTTGTTGTTGTATTAGAGAACAGGTCATTAGGAGCCCACTCACCCAGTCAACAGCAAAATGCACTGGATTAACAAGGCTTTTTTTTTTTTTGCATTGAGAAGAGTATATTTTGAGTTGTCATATTGAAATATAAACTTTACAAGAACAGTGGTTCTCAAGTAACTAAATCTACTCTAAATTTTCAGTTTCCTTATTTTCTCCATATTTTAAAACATTTTAGTATTAATCTAGTTTGGAAAATGTAAGTAGTTAGTATATTCGTAAGTTGTATTTCATGAGGAATGTCATTTATAGTTATCACATCATGTTTATTAAGGTCCTATCCTGGGTAAAGGATTCTTTATCAAAAAACAAATCAGAAATATAGTGCTGTCATCTGCTCAGATACCTTTGGTTTTCTTTTCTTTTCTTTCCACAGGCAAGAGCGCTGTTGCAAACTGCATCATCTTTAGCACCCCACATGTATGAGCCACATTTTAATTTTGCAACCATCTCTGATAAGGTATTTTCTTCCTACAGCAATTTAGTTTTTAAAAAATAACAGATAAATAAGGGCATTTAACCATAACTTCCTGAAAGAAATGCTTTTTTTAAACACAATTATTATTTACACATATTTCTTCCCTTAAGGAGCAGTGTAATAAACTTTAAAGAATGTTTTCACTGAATATTGTCTAAACTTAATACCATTATGGATTGCAGAAGAATTATTTTACATTTTAAGATATGACATTTAGTCATTAAAATTATACTCAATAAGGAGCTGTTGGGTTTGGGAAGGATTCAGCAATTGGCATTTACAGCAAGGAAACCTACACTAACAAAAGAGAAACATACAAATTGACCGTCCCTCCGCTATGCCCACCAGCCAATCAGGAGTGAGCATGCAAATTAACCCAATAAGGGTGGCAGTTAATTTACATATGCAGGTGCAGAGTAAAGACTGAAGACAGCGTAGAAGGAAGCCAAGCGCTACAGAAGGGAGTGAAGCAGCGGAGAAGGGAGGGAGCGAGACAGCGGAGAAGGGAGCTAAGTCCGCCGAGGCAGGCTTCGCTTCCTTCTCTGCTTTGCTCTGGCCGCAAGAAGCCCTATTCTTGCAGGAATAGGCCCAAGGAAGCCTTATTCTTGCAGGAATCTTCCTGCAACAGGCCTCTAGTCATTTACATAATTGGTTATTTTCTTTTTCTCATATTTTTTCAAGTCAGAATTGTTATCTAGGTGAAAGAATTCTAAATCCCAAATAGCATAATCAAGCAGTTTACCCTTAGGAACCCTTTGAGTTTGGACTAGTACGTCTTGTTTTGACTCCCTTACTCATTTTTCGGGAGTTTTATTCTGTGGTCTTATTCTGGTCTTTCTTGCAGATTGGAGATCTACAGAGAAGCTATGTTGCTGCTCGGAAGTCTGAGGCCGCATTTCCAGATCACGTGGACACCCAGCACTTAATTAAACAGTTAAAGCAGCACTTTGCTATGCTCTGATTGCTCTTGAGACCAAGTGTATTTTTAAGTGGACATTACATGAGGGAAAAAGAAGTATGTTTATTTACATGTGTAATACCAACCTGTGCTTGATATTAGTGAAGATGACATGAGGGAGTTTAAACAAGAATGTAAATTAAAACTTGTATAACTTTATAATATTACAAAAGGCAGGATTTCAGCATTTGTAAGTAGATTGTGAAGCCTTCTCCCACATTATATAATGGATGTTTATTTATAATGTTTATAAAATATTTTCATGAATTTCCTCAAAGTTTTATTAATGTACATTTTTACTGTTCTTAAGCTTGCCATTAGCTATCATATAGCCAAAGAGGTCTGAAATTTGCCTTTAAAGTTACACTTTTGTGGCTAAAAGTGTGTATTTACCCTAATTAGAGATTTCTTTAAAGTATCAGATACTTTGTGAGAAACTCTATCTTTTCTTATACATTATGCTTTAAAATAAATCAGTGTGTAACACACCATCATTCTGTTATTTTTCATGAAGTCTTACTTCAGGGAGCTCAGATAAAAACACTTTCAGAAGTCAGTGATCTTAGGAATCAAGTCGTCATTTTCATTACAATCCAGTTGGTTTTGTTCCTGAGAAGCTATTTGTGGGCTCTCACATGGTTAGTGTCAGAACATCAGGTTTAGAAATGGGGTCTCGGGCCAGGAGTCCCACCTGTGCTCAGCCCTGGCAAGGCCAGGCCAGGTCCCAGTTCTGTGCATTGTAAATCCCGGACAGGCCCCCAACTGTATTAGAGGAGCTCTTCGTAAAGGGTTTGTTCAAGGTCGTGTGTCCAGGGGACAGGGACTCTCAATTTTGGATTTTGGAATCTGTCCATGTTACTTTTCATTTCTTAACACATGAAAACCATTTTATAGACGCTTATTCATCTCTGTTCAGATTTGTGTAAATAGTATGCTTAGCTGACAAAACAAGACCATGTGAATTCAAGACATAGATTGTTCGAGGCTGGAAGTAGCTTCGGAGAATACGTGGAAAGTGTCTTCGGGGGCAGGTGAAGGAAGCAGGGTCCAGAGTTGCACAGCGACCGGTGGTACAGCCATGATGGACCCACAGTCCTGACCCTGAGCTTTAGGCTTTAACCTTTCCTTCTTCGACCGGGCATGCAAGTGTTGGTTTAGCTCAGGAGAATTTCTTCCAGCTCTAGTCCTGTACTTAGTATCTAGATTGACATTTTATAATGTGAACCATTCTCAGTTAATTTAAAAGAAGAGCTAATGACAGTGACTAACACTTCCTAAGGGCGTGTGTGCGCCCAGCACCGTTCTGAGCACTTGATGTGATTATTTCATCTAATTCCCACTGCAGGCCTGGGAGATGCTGCTATTCCCATTCTACTTGTGAGAAAAATGAGGCACAAGTCAGGCCGCGGGCCCCAGGTCACACAGTTACAAGTGGCAGAGCTGAGATTAAACAGGCTTGGTCGCCCTGAGTATGAGCTCCTAACCACTCCGTTAAATCACTCCGCAGCGTTTCTCCTGTAAATAAAGCTACAATCACTTAAAATGAGAATTATACGCATTGGTAAAAGTGAATAATAAGGGCATATTCATACGACCAAAAGTAAATGAGTCAGTATTCCTAAGGTGACATAGAGGTATTTTTGTCCTGACTTTATGCTAATTCAATGTGAACACCAATGCAAAGGGTGAGTCAGGATGGCTGAGGGCAGAAGGATGACATAACACTGCGTCAGGAGCTATATACATCTTCGTACAAAGTTATTTCTGAACCGCGTCAGTTCTGGCTTCTGTGCCCACATTCATAGAGAAGGAAGGTTATCCAGGGTCCTCTATCATGGCTAAAAAGGTACCCAAACTGTTCAATCAAAATTAACATCTGATGAAAAGGCGATATGGCAGGAAGGCTGCCCACACTGAACAACTGCTGAGGATAGAAGTTCTTCCTTTGCAAATGGATCACATCGGAACCAGTCCCCTGTGGTACTAATGGTTGTTACCTTTCCCATCCCAGGATCCAAGCACCCATCAGGATATAATGTATGGCTTAGAGATAGGAAAACTAATAAAGATGACCCGTCACTATCCTTTTAATGCATTTTCCACCACCCATTCTTTATGAATACAAAGGATTTCTTGTCAAGAGGTTTCAGCTGGAACTGAGATGAAGCATTCAGAAAAAAAAACAAAGATTTTAGAAATACTGTGGTAGGACTCAAACCTTAAGACTAGAATGAACCTAGAAATGGAGTTCAGGTAAAGGTTATAACCAAATGGTTATAAATTCTAGGGAATGGGTTAATTGGAATAATCCTTGGATATGTTCTGGAGTTCCAAAATGGTTATCTAGGCTCATATGTTGGTGGGGGTGGGGGGACTTATTAAGCAATTTGAAAATAACTGCAGTTTTATATTCTTCCATGTAGATGGCATTAGTCCTATATTTTGGCTGGCAAATACAACATTTTTCAGAGACGCTGGCATTTTACCTCCTTGGTATTAAAGTCATATTCTTGAGATGAAAGAATAAAGATTATAATCAGTGGGGATTATAATATTCTTTGCAGTATGATCCTTTCCCTTACCTGAATCCGGACGAATGAGGAGTAATTGGTTGGTAAGTTGTCAACCATGGAAACTCTTGGAGAAAGCAACCGCATTATCTTAGGGAAGAAAAGGCCAGATCTTGACAGATTTTAGGGAGAAATTTTCCCTCTTTTTAAATCAGAGAAAAAATAGACCCTCACCCAGTGTTTGAAACTCAAGTTCAGTGGGCTCTAGAACTTCACACTGTCACTGTCCCCCCACATCCCAACCTACTCCACACCTGCTCTGATCTAATAGCTTCAATTTCTTTCTCTCTACTAGATTCTCTCTCCCTCGCCCTCTCTCTGAATAACAATCCTTCTAAAGCTAACCCCCTTTCTAGTACTCCCATCCTCATGGAAACTGCTTTCGCTAAGGTCACTAATAACTCCCAGTCAGCAAATCCAGAGGTGCTTTTTTTAAAAAAAAAAAACACACCCCTTTTTAAAATACATTATTCATATGCCATACCATTCTCCTTAGTACCATTCAATGATTCTTAATATATTTGCAGCTGAGCAGCTACCACTATAATTAATTTTAAAACATTTTCACCATCCCTAAAGAAGCCTCATCTCCATTAGCAGATTCTATTGAATGTGTAGATCTATTGGGGGAATTTTTACATCTTACTATTAAGTGTGTTTATGAACATGGGATGTCTCAGTGGTTCATTTTTAGTCTATATCCCACTTGACCTTAGCATTTGCATGGCTCACTCTCTGGAAGTTCTCTTCTCCTTTAACTTCTTTAGTGCCATCACTTTTCTGGGTTCTCCTTCCACTTTTCAGAGCACCCCTCAATCTCATGAAGCACTCCAAATTGCCCAATAGATTAATTCCTTTTCTTTTGCTCATTCTTTAAATCTTGTTAGGGTTCCAGAGGAGTGCAAGGGAGGATTCTCAAAGGTGCATGAGGAAACTTCGAGATGATGGGTATGTTCGTTATCTCAATTACAGTAGGGACTGCATCAGTGTACATATTGCAATCTTATCCCATTTTACACTTTAAATATGTACAGTTTCTTGTATGTCAATTATACTTCAATGAAACTCTTTTAACAAGAATCTCATAGAATTCTACATTTTTAAAACATGTTTTATTTTTTTTTTTCAGAGAGGAAGGGAGAGAGAGAGAGAGTTAGAAACATTGATCAGCTGCCTCCTGCACACCCCCTGCTGTGCCCACAACCAAGGTACATGCCCTTGACTGGAATCGAACCTGGGACCCTTCAGTCTACAGGCCGATGCTCTATCTACCGAGCCAAACCAGTTAGGGCAGAATTCTACATTCTTATAAAAAAAGAGTCAGTTTCACTGTATGTAGATTATACTTCAACAGACTTGATTTAAGCAAATACAAATATCCCAGTTAACTGAAGTGCCAGGCTATTTTTACAGACACTGGTTAAGTGCTATAACAGTTGAGGAGCTCTACGGATGTTTTTTTAAGAACAAGCATCGAAAGCGGATGAGAGAAATTACTGGATGAGGTGTCTGACTTTGGAAGAGCAGTGTGATGTTGACAACCTGAAAGGAGAGGTGGGCTAGAGAGAGACATCCCAGGCAAGGCTCCTGGGTCAACCTATTTGGGGGCCAGTAAAGTCTGAATTGGGCGGATGGGCATTGGGCACCAGCTGATAGAGAGGGCTGGCCATCACAGCTAACTCTGGAGGCTCAGGAAGGACTGAAATGTAGGTTTTGAATCCCAAGTTCAGGGGTTTAAGCTTTACCTGAGGACGGGAGAGGAAGCAGGTATTTTGTTAAGAATCATTCTGAAGGCGATGTTTGCAGTCAGTAGGAGAATATAAAGTTGACTATAGATTGCAAATAAAGTTTTCTAGGAAAATGCCTTTACAATAGGTATTAAAGATTTCTCAACAGCATAGCATATGCAACCTATCAGCTAGTTCACGCCATGCTTGGGTACACCCTTTTCTCTTTCCCATCTGCGCAAAAAAAAGCCTCAAACGTGCCTGGATTGTCTCCGCTCATGCACAGAACACTGGATGTCACAGACGGTGCCTCGTTAATTACGGTTTGCAACAAATCATTTTCTTAACAAGATGGTTGTCTTTTTACAAATGCAGGGCTACTAGTTATGTAATATTTCTACCTTTCACAGGAATTGGGGGGAAAGGAAAACATGAATACTTACACAGTTTTCTCCACGTTAAGATTTGTTGCGTTGGAATTCATGTCTAAGGGGAGGCTGTGATTGAGAACCACTTTGCTAGACGGTTTCTAAGAGCACTTTCACCTTGAATGTCCTCTAAAGGCACCAACTATCAAAGCTCCCTCAAAAGGAGTATGTACCGTAAATAGCCCATATCTACGAAAGCATCGGTTCTCAATCTTTCTAATGCCGTGACCCTTTCATACAGTTCCTCATGTTGTGGTGACCCCCAACCATAAAATTATTTCCGGTCACAAGAGGCAGTTAGGGGAGATCAGGCTGTCAGGAAGATCAGTTAGGAGCAATCAGGTAGGCAGGCAGGTGAGCAGTTAGGAGCCAGTGGTCCTGGAGTTGTAATGTAAATATCAGTGTTTTCCGATGGTCTTAGGCAACCCTGCTAGCAGTTTATGACCCACAGGTTGAAGACCGCTACTACAGAGCCTAAGGCCATCGGAAAACACAGACATTTACATTACGATTCATAACAGTAGCAAAACTACAGTTATGAAGTAGCAATGAAAATAATGTTATGGTTGGGGGTCACCACAACATGAGGAACTGTAGTAAAGGGTTACAGCATTAGGAAGATTGAGAACCACTGTACTAAAGAGTCTATCTTTACAACTTGAGTGGAGGTGAACAGTACAGTGCCAGTGGGAAGTGTCCCAGGTTCCTTAAGACAGATGGCTTTAAAGTGAAGGACCCAGGCCATCCTTTGAGGCCTTGGTGAAAAACCGAAGAACAGAGATGGGGAGTGAGAACAGCATCCTAATAAGAAATGATAAAGTATCAAGCGCCTGCTGCTTGTAATCTTTGAAACCCCCAAGTTAACTATTGGGATTCCCATTGTTCTGGTGATGACCTCAGAAAGGTCACATCACCCGCACAAGGTCACCCAGATAGTGAAATCTGCATCTTGGTGTGCTACCTTTCCCAGCCACTTAAGAACAAATAAACTAGCAAAAGTAGATGAAGTGGTACCCTGTTTCCCAGAAAGTAAGACATCCCCCCAAAATAAGACCCACTTCCAGTTTTGCCTCTCTCTGTACTATAAGGCACCCCCCAAAATAAGACCTCCCTGATAATAAGGCCTCCCCTGAATATAAGGCCTCCCCAGAATATAAGGCCCCTGAAGCTACTGTAAAGCGTCTGGCTCCTGATTTAAAGAGACCTCACCCTGCCTGAACAGCTCCGGCTGCGCCGCGGCCAATCAGTGAGCTGGTTTGTGATGACAACGACTACCGTACCATCTACAGGTCATAAATTTCCTTTTATTTTGTTCAACAATAAATGTGTACTGTATTCTTCTTCATGGACAAATAAGACATCCCCTGAAAATAACACATGTTCTTTTCTATCAAAGTTCTTCAGAAGTTGTTTTCTGTTTGAAATCCTATCATGAGCTATGCAACCAAAATAGGTCCTCTGGCCTGGCTGGTGTGGCTCAGCACTTGAGTGTCGAGCCAGGAACCAAGAGGTGGCCGGTTCAATTCCTGGTCAGGGCACATGCTCACAAGTTGCAGCTCCATCCCCAATGTGGGACATGCAGGAAGCAGCCAATCAATGATTCTTTCTCATCCTTGATGTTTCTATCTCTCTTTCCCTCCCCCTTCCTCTCTGAAATCAATAAAAATATATTTTTAAAAAATAAACCCTCTGTACACTTATAAGTTTGGATAGGTCAGAATTCAGGGCACATAACACAGCTGGTTCAGGCCAGAGCCGGTTGGAATCTTCCGCTTCCTTTGGAACTAGAACATCCTCCACGTTACCCAGTGAGATGTACCTGAGACAGGCTGGGTACCGCTGGAAGTGACAGTATTTCCAATCACGGTTCTCCTTGCCTGGGAAGTGTAAGACATTTAGCTTGCCCTTTCGTTTCGTCTCTGAATCATTAACAGGCTGCCTAGTCGGGCAAGTGGAGAGGTACTGCTGTTGTGGGGAACAGAAGATATGTTTCCCTCCCCAGTCTGTCGCTCACAGCTGTGTGGCTGTGGTTTCATGGGAGAGGTTTCAGAGGGAAGAGGCTCAGATAAAAGCCAGGCCCCTGGGGGGTGCACAGGGACCTCTGAAATGCCTCTGGCTCTAAAGGCTCCTAGTCCTTCCCGAGGGTGAGCCTTTTGAGAAGATACTCCCTCAGCCAGGTGTCACCCGTCTTCTTGATGAGTTTCTCCTCCTCACCCAGGAAGTGGTTCTCTAGGAAGTCACCGAGCTGAGATAGAACCCAGGCCTGCAGCTCCCAAGGGGCCTGGTTCTGTTACAGAAAACCAGAATAACCAAACCATGCTCGGAGAGTTTGGAGTTACATTTATTACGTGCGGGTCCAGAGGAAAATGTCTCTCGAATTCTGGGCCCCAACATGCAGAAATTTTCCCTATTTATAGTTTTCACCTTTTTCTCCCAAATATGGGATGTTTCCCGCCCCTTTGCAAGTTCTTAAAGGGCCCCTATGTGCTGAGGCCTTGAGACCTCAACCAAAGACCTGGCCTGGTGCCAGCACTGATAATTTTGTCCAGGGAAGGTTTAATGGCCTCTCTAAAGTGAGAATAGTCTCATTTTCCTTATTATTGAAGCAAGCAAGCATTTACAGAAGCCAATAGCAGGGTTAAAATTTCAAACAGCAGTTTTTATATGAGATGGATGCTTCAGTTCCGATTCCTCTCCAAGGCCAGGCGGCATCCATGGCGTCCTGAGTTTTGCCCTCTCATCTTGGGAAGACTTCAGCTCATCCTGGAAGAGAATGTGGCCACTGTCCTTGTTCTGCAACTTTAAGAGATGCTCAGTGCCCTCGCTCTTCACCACCAACTCATGGAAGAAGTGGCCCCGCCCACCAGAGCCAGGTTGAAATAGAAGCCGAAAGAGAGAGGTAGGTGAGGGCGGCCCAGAGATGCAGGTTGGCCAGCGAGTTGACCACAGCCTCTACCTCCTGGAATAATTCTGGTGAATTTGGAAGCTCATGGCGCTCAGCAATAAGAAGTTAAGGTAGGCAAAAAAAATCTCATGTGGTGGCTAGTCCCAAAGATAGTTTTGAAGGTGGTGACTGGATAAGACGCAGGAGAGTGGCTGGAGGCGGGAAGAAGGGGCATCCTGGGTCCTGGGTCAGCTTCCTCACTTCTCATCCATGAGGTTGAGGAGCAAGCAGCTTTCCCAGGCCCATGGTGACGCCATAGCCAGGGCTGGTGAGGGAAATGAGCCAAGAACATCTGAGTCCGGGTCTAGAGGGCCACTGTCAGCACAATATTTGATGGTGAAGTCTCCTGGTTTCCTCTCTATAAAATAGACATGTGGATCTTGCAATGAACCCCAAAGCAAGTCTGTATTTGTTGTCTTATTTTTATTTATTTATTTAAAATGTATTTTATTGATTTTTCACAGAGAGGAAGGGAGAGGGATAGAGTTAGAAAGATCGATGAGAGAGAAACATTGATGAGAGAAAGATATCGATCGGCTGCCTCCTGCAAGTCCCACATTGGAAATGTGCCCGCAACCAAGGTACCTGCCCCGACCAGAACTGAATCTGGGACCCTTCAGTCTGCAGACCCACGCTCTTTCCACTGAGCCAAACCGGTTTCGGCATGTTGTCTTATTTTTATTTTTTATTGAATTTATTGGGGTGACACTGGATGCTGCTCCTGAAATCCCAAAGGCATGAGCGTGGCTGGGGAAGCGACGGCAGAAAGCGGGAACATTCTAGATCCTGTTTATTCTGATAGCTTTTCTGGGTTCTCACTCTTGGTCTTGCTTGGAGCTGTCCTCGGTGCGGTTTAATTTTCAGACCCGATGGAGGGATGTGACAATGACAGTGGGATTCAGGGAAAGGTTGAGCTAAGCCCAGGCTGGTCTCTAGGTTTCTAGGAGACGAGAAATGGTGGCTGTGCTTATTTTATTTTTTCGCTCATTGAAGTCTCACTCTGTTTCCAGTGTGTCCTGTTAAAGTTCCCAGGACCTACTCTCCTGCGAGTAGAAGTGGTAATTACATTTTCAAAGCTGTAAACTCCACACAATGGCATTGGAGAGGTTGTGGGAGGGAAGAATAAGTGTTTGGAGACACTTTTCTGTGCTGGTGTTGCTCACACATCCATTTCTGCCCACATGGTGCCATCCAGATGGCACCTCAGGGGTGCGGTGGGGTGTGTACTTTGTGTATCTGTGTGGGTGTGTGTAGGTGTATATATGGTGGAGGACATTCTATGCTTTTATTTTTTTAAATTGCAAGTTAATCTGATCCTGCAAGTTGTTATATAGATACCACTTGGGAGATCACATCTTCTAGTATTTGTTTTGGATATAGAGATAGTCTGTACAGCCATGTGGTCTCAGATCAGCTGCATCAATGTACCACGTGGAATAGACATCAGCTCTCTCAGAAGTATCTGCTCCCTAACCACAGACACCATTTAAGCAACACCTTCCTGACCACCCCCCCCCACATACACACCACCACCTGCCAAGTGGAACCAGGAGGAGCAAATTCCTTGGCTGTGCAGCCCTAACCAGGCTCTTTCCTGGCGATGTGCACAGAGGAGTGGAGGAGGCCTGGAGGAGACTCAGAGAACATTCCCTTAGCTTCTCTCTCCTGATGTGGAAGGGTTACAAGCTCTTCCTGTGTCCTCTCGGTAGTTATTCTTCACAGTAAGAGGCATACCCAGTTTAAGTCTACATGTAATTTGATCTTTCCACCCTTTTCCTGCATAATCACAACCCTCCGATCTTACATGTTATGTGTCCAGTACTTTAATCTCACCTCCTCTCTGTATCTCTCAATAGAGTCCTCTGTTACTTTTATCACCAACACTTGTTTAGATTTCCCTATATGATCACCAATTTCTTTGTTCACTGTCCTTCTGAGACTAGTGACAACGGGTTATAGAATCTCAGAGAGACCTTATAATGATTGGTATGTGTTCTGTGGACATAAAATTTTCTACAGGAGATACCAGATTTCTCTTTCTAGTGTACAAATAACTCTGTTTATTTTATTATTCAATTTGTCTATGTCCTCCCTGCCTTTTTAATCTATCGAATTTGGCAGATTCTTGAAAACAAACTACTAGACCATCTCACAGGGTTTTGATTTGGGTAGTACATAAATTCTGGGTGTATTCACATCAAACATCTAGCTCAGTGCTGTGTGAGCTTGAACTTCTCTTCTCTTGCCCTTCCCCTAATAATGATCTAAGTCTTTGATGACCGATGACCTCATGGTATAAAATCCAGGCAATATTTTCATACCTATATAATGTGGGGGAGGAGTCTGCAGTGTTGAAAGGTCTACAATCAAGCTCTCATCAGGGCTATGCTCCATCTCAAGGCCTCTCTCTTCCTAGGCGGCTGGCAATCCTTGGCATCCCTTGACTTGTGGTTGCATCCCTCCAGTCTTTGTCTTTGTTGTCATGTGGCCTTCTTCCCGGTGTGTCTGTCCTCTTCTAAGGACACCATTCATTGGGCTAATACGATGTGACCTCACTCTAAAGCAATATGACCTCATTTTAATTGATTATACCTGCAAAGACCCGATTTCCAAATGAGGTCATATTCTGAGGTTCTAGGTAGACATGATTACTTGGAGGACACCCTTCAACCCACAACCACAGTATGAATGATAATGAACTAATTTTCTGAATGAAGTCTGTCACTTTCCATTCCCTTGACAGGGACTAGCCCTCCCTGAAAGAAGATTTCAACCTTGGGAGTAGAAGTCTTGGTAGGCTGTGGAGGGTAGCATGCTGCTGTAGGTGCAGTGGGCCATGACAGGGCGGATGTTCTAATAAAAGAGGGTCTGACGTTGTCTGCCAATCAGAAAAAAACCCACCTGCACACCCTGCAGGTTCCGGAAAAATGGACTTCCCCCTCCCCGTCTGTTCTGCATTCTTGTTACAGAGCTCTGACTCAGAGGAAGCGACACTGCCAGCCAGGGAACTTGTTTGTGTGGAAGTGCGCATGGGGGTAACAGCCTGCAGGGAGGAATAAGGGCTGTGATGTTCATGGTGGAATTCGTGTAGAATCTGGGGCCCACGCCTTTGTCTGTGGTGAACGCATGGACTCGAGAATCTAGGGCAGAGTGACTGGCAAGCGAAGGGATGTTAGGAGGCAGAGGGAAAGTTTGTCTTGGGAAGAATATTTAGATGGCAGTTATTTATTCATTCAACAAACCCTCACAAAAGGCAGGCTCTGTAACAGGCACTGCGTTAGCTTGTGTGTCTACCCATCTTATAACTTAATACCACATCTAGGCATATTATTTACAGTTCTTTTCTCCAAAAACGTGCCTGAAAGTGACATAGCATTGCTTCAAGCTGGGAGTGTTGATACAAGATAACTAGGCATGGAACTCAGAGTTAAAAATGTCAGGATTTGTATGAGGATCAGAGTGTCAGACAAGATCAACATGAAGTACAAGGAAGATGACACTCAACTCCACTAACCTAAGATGATTCCCTAGCCAGAGTCACAGGTCACAGTAGGTGCTGTACAAAGGTCAAGAGAAAAGAAACAGTAAGTCTTACCAGATACTCAGGAAATGGTATTGCCTTTGGGCTTATGTAAAAACTACTAAACAGAAAAAACATAGAAACATCTTCTACTCAAACCATTGGATGCCTATAGTTGTGCTTCTCACCTGGATGCTGTCTTTCATTTCAAAAGTGTGTCTTCTTATAAAGGGTCCAGGAAGCACGCAGAGGCCAGGGGATTTCTTTCTCTGCTTAGGCAGCCAACCTATATATTCATTCATTCATCGGGCCACAGTTTTGGGATGCCCATGGAGCCAGGCACCAGCTGATGGTGGAGTCACAGCATTTTTATTTTTTATTTATTTTTATTTTTTATTTTTTTATTGATTATTTTACAGAGAGGAAGGAAGAGGTATAGAGAGTTAAAAACATTGATGAGAGAGAGACATCGATCAGCCGCCTCCTGCACACCCCCCACCGGGGATGTGCCCACCACCAAGATGCATGCCCTTGAGCAGAACCGAACCCGGGACCCTTCAGTCCGCAGGCCGAAGCTCCATCCACTGAGCCAAACTGGTCTTGGCACAGCATTTTTATTTAAAAAAAATGTATTTTATTGATTTTTTTATAGAGAGGAAGGGAGAGGGACAGTTAGAAACATCAATGAGAGAGAAACATCGATCAGCTGCCTCCTACACACCTCTTACTGGGGATGTGCCCAAAACCAAGGTACATGCCTTTGACCAGAATTGAACCTGGGACCTTTCTGTCCGCAGGCTGACACTCCATCCACTGAGCCAAACCGGTTAGGACAAGTCACAGCATTTTTAAATCACATTTTTAAGAACAATGTTCAGTCCTTCCCTTTGGTGTCTCAGAGGAGAGACTTGCCCAGGATGCTGAAAGGCCTGGTCCCTCATCCCCCCTAGGCAGGGAACCAGCTCTTGGGAGCCACATCGAGTGCCCTTTCTGCAAGGCCTTCATTATGGACTGAATGTTTATGCCCGCACCCCTCCTCCCCTCAAGTTCAGATGTTGAAGACCTAATCTCCGATGTGGTGGTATTTGGAGGGAAGGCCTCTGGGAGGGAATTAGGTGGTACAAGTGTCTTTAGAGGAAATGCTGACTTCTAGCCCAATAATTGCTATAGCAACCAGAGAACCCATCACGGGAACTGTATGCCACATAATTTTATGTGTACTGTCTTCTACTTTAAGTGATAGATCGGAGAAAAAAATAAAAAACCCTGACAAAGGTCGGGTTAGAAAGCCATCATTTATTTATTAACACAGCTCTAAGTCCAGGAACAGCCTGACGTGACAACTTTTCTATCTTGGTGTAGATCTCGTCCCGACAATAGAGTGACAGGGTCGTGGATCCCCTTCAACAGACCGGAGATGTTTCTGCCCCAGGGTGGCCTCTTCAAAGACACACCGCCATTCTGCCAGCCTTGCCAATGTGTGATATGGGGGGTGGGGGTGACCCCCAAGGGAACCGCTCTGTGCTAATTCTGTCCAAACCCTCACCTCATCAAGCAGGAGGATCCATGGATCAGACCACCAGTCAGAGAAAGGAAGAAAAGGCATTCAGAATAATTTTAGGGAGAGAAAGGATGGGCCCGTTTCAGAACAAGAGAAAGGAGGAGAATATGAATTTTTCACCTTTCATTTTCCGAGACGGTCTGCAGTTCACTCCTGATAAAGCAGTTCGGAATAAAGCTCCAGTGACTGGGCCTTTGGTTGCCATGGCAATTACTAGCTGTGTGCAGGCGCCTGAGGCTCCTCTGATTTCCCTACAGAAGCAAGCACAAGGTCAGCTGAGGATACAAAGCGCCTGTCTCAGACTCCGGGGGACCAAGTTCATCTCTGCCTGGCACCTGGCCAAAATGTCTTTAACATTCATTCTGTTTCTTCAGATATTAGTGGTTGTTTTGACATAAAATGAGAGGAGGCAGGTTGGAACTTTGGCATACAGGAAGTAGAATTTGATTTTTACGTAACTTAGTTATAATGTCTACCTTAATCTCAGTGGGGTTGTGGGAAAAATTAAACAGTTTTTAGGGATCACTCTATTCCCCCTGGGGTTGTGTGAAGGTTTGGGGGGAGGGTTGGCCACATACTGCCAGGTTTTGGGGGGGATATCTGGGTCCACACTAAGACCTCCCTCCTTTCTGTCCAGGCGGCTGTCTTTAGTCCTGCCTCTCTCTCCATTGCGCTGTCCCCTCTCGAGGTTTTACCTCTCTGAGATGCTACTTGGGTCCTCTCTTCATGGTATGGCAGGCAGGCAGCCCCACCTTGGGGGTTTTGGGGCTCCCTGGGCTCTATCCATGAGGTAAGGCATAGATTTCACTCTCCAGAATTCACCAGATGCTGCTTTCATCATCATCCTTCAATCCCCTCAAGTATCTTCATAGTTTGTGGCTGGGAGGAATCCTGCCTCTCAAGTTCCTTCCATACATTTTGTCTGCACCCAAACCTTGTATTGCTCAGAGGCTTAGAATTTTAGAAACTTGAAATTTACTGAGTATCTACCAAATGCTAAGTACTCTTCTAGGCTGTGGGGATATGGTAGTGAAAAAATACACAAATATCCTTGAGATTATGGGGTTTATGTCCTAGCAGGGAGACAGACAATAGTCATAAATGTAACAAGAGATAAGCAAAGATAGGGAAATCCTATCTAATAAAAGAGTAATATGCAAATTAACAATCACTCTGCTACACCCACAAGCCATGCCCACCAGCCAATCAGGGGCAAATATGCAAATCAACCCAACCAAGATGGCTGCAGCCACAGACACAGCAGGAGGGAGGCTTGTGTTTCCCCAGTGATGGAGGAACCAAGCTTTCTGCAAACCCTGGCCTGCCTTGACCTCTGCCCAAGGCTATAAAATTTGAATTATAGAAGATAAATAAATCCCAGATACCAGGGCCTCCACTTGGGTCACTGGGGTGTGTGGCTGGCCTGCAAACAACCACAGGCCTCTTGCCCAGGCTACCTCACACCCCAAGGGAACCTTCACCTTGATCTGGGACACCCTTCAAAGAAATCCAGCTGGCCCCCACCTGTGCACCATGCCTCTATCCTATCTAATAAAAGAGTAATATGCAGATTGACCATCACTCCAACACACAAGGTGGCTGCCCCCATGTGGTCAAAGATCCTGCCCCTATGTGGACACAAGATGGTCATCACAAGATGATCATCACAAGATGGCCAGCAGGGGAGGACATTAGGGAGGGACTAGGCCTTCAGCAGAGGGCAGTTAGAGGTGACCAGGCTGGCAGGGGAAGGAAATTAGGGGCAAACAGGCTGGCAGGGGAGCAGTTAGGCACCAATCAGGCTGGCAGGAGAATGGTTAGGGGGTGATTAGGCTGGCAGGCAGAAGTGGTTAGGGGCAATCAAGAAGGCAGGCAGGCGAGCAGTTGGGAGCTAGCAGTCCTGGATTGTGAGAGAGATGTCCCAAATTGGAGAGGGTGCAGACTGGGCTGAGGGACACCCCCACCCCTGTGCATGAATTTCGTGCACTGAGTCTCTAGTAATACAATAATTAATAAATAGTGATGTAAGAATGAACTCTGTGCTTCACGTTCTCACAACTGTACATAGTGTGCTAGGAAAAGATAGGTGCTAGGGGAAAAGAGAACATGAGAAGAGGGGTCAGGAAAGTGGAGGGGGAGCAGCAATTTTAAATAGAGAGGACGGGCGGGTCTTATGGAGAAGGTGACATCTGAGCACAGACTTGGAGAAGGTCAAGGGAGTAAGCTAGGTGTGCATCTTGGGGGCGAGTGTTTCTGCTGAGGGGAGAGCTCAAGCAAAGACCCTAAGTGAGAACTTGCTTGCACTTGTGCCAAGACCAGCATGCAGACCAGTGTGGCTGGGGTTGAAGGAGGTGGAGAACACAAGAGACGTGTGTGGGGCCAGGAGGGTGTGTGTCTGTGTGTCTGAGAGGAGGGTCCCATAAGCTCATTCAGGTCTTGGCAGCCTTGCAAGCACTGCTTTGTTCTGAGTGAGGAGAGAAATGGATTAGGAGCACAATCGGACTTAAATTCTAAAAGGATTGTCGAAACCAGTTTGGCTCAGTGGATAGAGCATCAACCTGTGGACTAAAAGGTCCCAGGTTCGATTCCGGTCAGGGGCATGTATCTTGGTTGCAGGCACATCCCCAGTAGGGGGCGTACAGGAGGCGGTTAATCGATGACTCTCTCTCATCGATATTTCTAACTCTCTATCTCTCTCCCTTCCTCTATGTAAAAAATCAATACAATATATTAAAAAAAGAAGTTCTAAAAGGATCACTCTGATGGCTGTGATGAGAATAGACCCTAAGGCAGTGGTTGTTAACCTTTCTAATGCCGTGACCCTTTAATACAGTTCCTCATGTGGTGGTGACCCCCAACCATAAAATTATTTTCATTGCTACTTTATAACTGTCATTTTGCTACTGTTATGAATCGTAATGTAAATATCTGTGTTTTCCAATGGACTTAGGCTAAGATGGGTCCCACAGGTTTAGAACCGCTACCCTAAGGGATAAGAGTGAAGACTGGAGACAAGTTAGAAAAACACTGCAGAAATTGAGACCAGAAGGTGAGGAGAAGTGGTCAGCTTCTAGGGCAAAGGGTTATCGCCCTCTTCCACCTCCACCTGCTCTTTTATTATGGTCACTAAATTTCTTCCCGCTCCCTCACCATCCCCCACACCGAAATTTTATATTTAACATGTGATGGGTTTTCCAGGAGCGTAGCCTCCCGAGCAGCAGAACATGGGATAATGCAGGTCACCGTTAGGTCTGTAGAGCTTCCTGGTAACACGGGTCATTTGAAAGCGCTATCTAGTAACTTGATTTTGTGAATGTCCTCGCCATCTGATTCGGACAATCTAAATTTTATTAAATCCTGAAGGACATGGTCCATGGCAGGCTGCACCAATGAAGACCTTAAATTATTTTTGCTGTGTTCTGTAGCAATTTGTCTCCTGTAACTGCTATGTAACAGCCCAGCTTTGCTCCCTGGGGCCTTCGAAGACGTTTGAATTAAATCTCAGCGATTTCCTGGGTACATGGCCATATCCCCTCTACATAATGATTTGGAGAGTGTTGCTCTGGGTTAAATAAAGCACAGGCATATTGGGATTATTGGAGCAGAATGGGCTGGCATTTTGCTATCATTCACACCCTTCTGAATACAGAGATTTCTGCTGGGGAGCCGTTGGAAGTATGGTTGAAACTACACTTGAAAGGAAATTTATCCCTCTATTCCCACTACTTCAAGTAGTAGTCAAATGTCTTTGTTTTTTGTTTGTTTTTTTAATATATTTTATTGATTTTTTACAGAGAGGAAGGAAGAAGGATAGAGAGTCAGAAACATCCATGAGAGAGAAACATTGACCAGCTGCCTCTTGCACGACCCTTACTGGGGATGTGCCCGCAACCAAAGTACATGCCCCTGACCGGAATCAAACTCAGGACCCTTCAGTCCACAGGCCGACGCTCTATCCAGTGAGCCAAACCGGTTTCGGCAAATGTCTTTGGTTTTAATCGTGTTTTGTAAGTCTCTTTAGCTTATTAGGTGCTAAGCCAATAGGATTGTTGGTTGAGCACAATAGACATCGTCTGGCCAAAAGGATGGGAACGAGACCACAGACATGGTGAGATGGCTAGAGAATCAGGCCCCAAGGACAGGTGGGAGCCAGGGGAGAGGGGAAGGTCAAGGCCAATGCAATGGACTGAATGTTTGTGTCTCCCCAGGTCTTAGGTTCACAACCTAACTTCCATGCAATGGTATTGGGAGGGTGTCTTTGGGAGGCGATTAGGGGGTGAGGGTGGAGCCTTGATGAATTGGATAAAGGAGACTGCAGAGACCTCTCTTGCCCTCTTTCTGCCCTGTGAGGGCACAACCGGAAGTTAGCAGTCTGCAGTCTGGAAGAGGGCTCTCAGCAGAAACTGACCAATTTCTTTGACTCCCCAATAGTCAATCTGGGTCAATCCTTTTGATTCTTTACAATGTCTCTTGGCCCCTCGTTTGTCACTGCTAATTATGCTGTCTTTGTTTAGACCCTGGTGACATCTGGGATATTTAAAACTCCTAATTAGTCTCCCTGACTCTAGTTTCTTTATACTCCAGTTCTTCTTACACAGTGTTGGCCAAACCCATCAATGACCGGACTTTTAAAAAGTGCCTGTAGCTAGCAGATCCAACACCAGGTCTGCACCCTGATGTTAAGCATCCCTACTACCATCATCTTTATCTCCCCAGGTTAGTCTACCTACATCATGCTCCCATCTAGTATATTTCCTTTCACCTGTGGTTAGACCCTTTCAATCGCTCCTCACACTCTGAAGGAATACGTTTCCTCTCTGAAGCATGGCACAGGTGGCTTTCCCGACCTGTGCGTGCCTACCTTTGACCTCCACAGAGTGTCAAGCTGTTTTATGCCTCAGTGCCAATTATATGTGCTCTTCTATTCTTTCAACTAGGATGCCTGTCCTTAAACATTCCTTGGATGTTTAACACATGAATTTTTCATAATCACTGAGTACCTAATGCATGCCACACACTGTCTTGGATGCAGAGAGCTGGCCAGATAAGATCCCTGCTCATGGACCTTATGTTTAAGAAGGAGAAGACCAACAATTAATTGTAAATGAATAAATGAAGTACTTTTATTTATCTTTATTTTTTAAAATATATCTTATTGATTTTTTTACAGAGAGGAAGGGAGAGGGACAGAGAGTCAGAAACGTTGATGAGAGAGAAACATCCATCAGCTGCCTCTTGCACACTCCCATCTGGGGATTGTGCCCTCAACCAAGGTACATGCCCTTGACCAGAATCGAACCTGGGACCCTTCAGTCTGCAGGCCAACACTCTATCCACTGAGCCAAACCGGCTAGGGCCAAATGACGTACTTTTAAAGAAATAAAACAATATGTGCTAGAAAGCAGACAAAGGGACTGGCCACTTACCCTAGTGTTCAGAGAATGTTCTCTCAGAGAATGTGCCATTTGATCTGAGACCCAAATGAGAGGAGAAACTAGCCATGCAGGGATCAGGGAGGAAGGTTATTCCATAGAGAGGGAACAGCAAGTGCCAAGGCCGGAGGCAGGAAAAGTTGGTATATGGAAGAACAAAGAAAAGGCAAGAGTGGCGGAAGTACAGAAAATGAAGGGGAGAATAATATAGATGAGGTCAGAGAATTGATAAGGGCTAGATCATATATTTTTTAAATAATCTACAGAAAAGAGTTGAACCTTCCTTGTCTTTCACTAATTCTTTAAGCACAATCATTTGCTCCTGAGTGATTCTACTACTGAGTATACACCTAGCTGGCCACCCAGCATTCTCATCTCAACTTGCTTTGTGGATAACAGGTTATTATTATTTCATGTATTCTTAGAAAACGAAACCAACTCTGTTTCTCTGTTTAAAAAGAAAATATAATGGAAAAGGCAATGAGGATATGCACTGGAAACATGTCGTTCTCAACGAACACACTTTCCATATTTTCATATCTGGGGCTTCATAGGTCTCTGATATTGTCCTCTTGAATGTCAAAGGTCTCCACTACTGTCACTTACCATCCTTAGTTACTTGTTTATCTATTTTTCAGCTAAATTATAAACTCCTTCAAAAGTAGGTTTTTTTATGTAGAATTACTTTTTCTACACATGGCAGCTTCCATCAAGCACCCAACACACGTCTGGCTTCATGATAGGTAATTATTGTCTCTCTTTTCACTTTGAAAATTTTTGCTTACACCGAGAGGGATTGTGTAAAGATGGTGCGTAGTAAATAATCGTCATTTTTATGAGCATTTTTGGGGGAATTTCCCAAGACAAAATTTCCCCCCATCGGCCCCTCCTTAACCCTCCCCCTCTGCCACTGACCAAGATAGAAGCCAGATTTTCTTTCCCAGCTTCCCCTGCAGCTTGGGTGCAGACAAGTGATCTTGGCTTCTCTGATCAGATACACCCATGTGCCACTTTAATTTGGAAGAAAGTGAAAAGGAAAGAGTTGTTTCCTAGAATCCAAATTTCCAGATAATGGAGAAGTGAGATATTCAGCTCTCAGTAGCAAAGGAGGGAGAGTTCTGGCATCCAGAAGCTGGGGTCAGCGGCGGAGCCACCATGTCTGTGCCCGGTGACAGTAACTGTCTTTGCTGGAGCTGCCACGCAGCATTAGCTTGCATGTTCATTTACTCTTCTTCTGAGCCCAGCCCTCCCAGAATTTCTGCAAGTGACTTCATATCCTTTAATAAATTCCAATTCTATGTCAATTGCTAGAATGCATTCTATTTTCCTCAACTAAGAGCTCTGACTGATGCAGGCAGGGTGGAGGAAGCAGGGACAATTTCAATTAAGCCTTAGGGTGGAAAACGAGTCAGGAATTAAAAACAAAACCTCTGCAAGTTATAATTTAAGCCAGTGGGAGCGTGATAGCTGATTTACAAAAATCCAATTTGCTCACCACCTCTTGGAGAGCAAAACTATTGAAATAACATCGCTTTAAAATGGAAGGTAGGTATTTGGCAACTAGGAATTTATAAAGACATTTTGTCTGAAAAGTACCCCAGTGGGATGCTGAATAGGCATGTAAACGAAGGCTACTCTCTCACTTACATTGAAACTGACACACCACTGCTTGATGGTATTGCATCCTTTTCCAAAATAAGCTGTTTTCCATTCACCTTCAGACCTCCCAAGCATGTATAATGCCATGGGAGAGTTTCTACATTGAGTTTCTGGCAACTGAAGGGAAGGTTTTGAACTACTTGGCAGAGCTGGTATTCTTGTATTATAAATAATGCAGGTCCCCTCAACGTCCCTCTCCTGCCTCCCCCCGCCCCACACACCCTGGAACTGTTTTTACATTCCGTACCATCACATTGGGGGTTAGGATTTCAACATATGAATGTTCAGTCCTTAATAATTATCAATAGCATCCTATATAATAAAAGAGCAATATGCAAATTAACCATCACTCTGCTACACCCAGAAGCCGTGCCCACCAGCCAATCAGGAGCGAGTATGCAAATTAACACAACCAAGATGGCTGCAGCCACAGAGAGAGCAGGAGGCTGAGGTTTCCCCAGCAATGAAGGAAGCCAAGCTTTCTGCATACCCTAGCCAGCCCAGGCCTCCACTCAAGGCTACCAAGTTTTAATTATAGAAGATAAATAAATCCCAACAAAAATGGTGGCAGCCACGGAGCTGGAGAGAGCAGGAGGTTTGAGTTGCCCCCGGGGCTGGAGGACGCCAAACTTCTGCAGCCCTGGTCTGCCTTGGCCTCTGCTCAAGGGTACAGTTTCAGTGATAGAGGATAAATAAATCCCAACTACAAAGTTTCGATTATAGACTATAAAAAAATCCCAGATCCCAGAGACTCAGCTTGCATCTCCGGGGGCCATGGCCAGCTTGCAAACCACCACAGGTCCCTCACCCAGGCCACCCCATGCCACAAGGGAGCCCCCACCCTGATCCAGGACACCCTTTAGGGCAAACCAGCTGGCCCCCATCCATGCAACAGACCTCTATCTTTACTAATAAAAGAGTCATATGCAAATTGACCACTCCAACACACAAGATGACTGCCCCCATGTGGTCAAAGATGGCTGCCCTCATGTGGACACAATATGGCCACCACAAGATGGCCAGCAAGGGAGGGCAGTTGGGAGGGACCAGGCCTGCAAGGGAGGACAGTTGAGGGCAATCAAACCTACAGGGGAGGGCAGTTAGGGGTGACCAGGCTGGCAGGGGAGGGAATTTAGGAGCAATCAGGCTGGCAAGGGAGCAGTTAGGTATCAACAAGCTGGCAGGCAGAAGTGGTTGGGGGAATCAGGAAGGCAGGCAGGCGAGCAGTTGGGAGCCAGCAGTCCTGGATTGTGAGAGGGATGCCCAGCTGCCCAGATTGGAGACGGTGTAGGTTGGGCTAAGGGACACCTCCCTGCCATGCACGAATTTTGTGCATCGGGCCTCTGATGTGAAAAAATCAAAATACATTGTGGTTCTCAGGGGTCTTATTTCATGAAACTAGAATTTTAGTTTTGGGTTTTTAAAAAATATACATTTTATTGATTTTTTTACAGAGAGGAAGGGAGAGGAATAGAGAGTTAGAAACATCAATGAGAGAGAAATATTGATCAGCTGTCTCCTGCACACCTCCTGCCCACAACCAAGGTACATGCCTTTGACCAGAATCAAACCTGGGACCTTTCAGTTTGCAGGCTGATGCTCTATCCACTGAGCTAAACCGGTTTTGTTTTGTTTTGTTTTTTTGTGTGTGTTTGTGTGTGTGTGTGTGTTTAATACATGCGGATGTAAGTACAGGATAGCGATGTAAAATACATTGCTTAATGTGAGTTGCAGTAATTGATTTCAGGCCAATTGCTTTATGTTATAGGAAAGGAAACTGAGGCATAGAAAGATTAAGTGGGCCAAAATTACTCATCTGTGTAGAAGAAAATATAGAGCTAGCAATCAATGAATTAAGGTGGGCTCTAGGACAATATGACTTGTAATTTGGACATAGACATACACAAGCACAGACAGACAAACACGTGAAGACCCAGGGAGAAGATGACTGTCTGTAAGAAACCAAACTTGCCGAGACCTTGACCTTGGACCTCTAGCCTCCAGAACTGTGAGAAAATAAATTTCTGCTGTTTAGCCTGCACAGCCAATAGTATTTTGTCATGGCAGTCTGAGCTGACCTTAAGCAGGAGAGGAAGAAGGAAATGAGGTGAGGACACAGAAACTCCAGGGGCCAGATTGTGCAGGGCCAGATTGTTGGGTCCAAGCCTGGATATGGAGTGAGGGACAGTGGAGGAGATGCAGGGTCAATGGTTTGGGGTGCCAGGCTTATGATACAGGCTTCTTTTATTCCTACAGAATGAATTCTTTATCAAGAAATTGGGATCCCTTATGCAGAGGAAACACTCCTGACACTCCTCCCACCAGACATGGGGGACATCTGCGATCCTTGCTCCATATTTTGAAACTCAGTATATCCAATGTGAAGTTTCCTGGTGATATGCTATATCTGGGTTTCCCTTTCACTCCTACTCATCCCCCACCTCTCCCTCTAAATACCTTCTTACAAGCAAAGTGATTTATTTGAGTTGGCTGTCTTAGTTAAGCAAGCTATGAAAAATCAAACTGTCATGTGAATAAAGTGCAGGCTCAATTTAGGTACCACCTCATTAAAAAATTGGCCTTTATAGACTATTAGTGGCCTGGTGCACAGGTTCATGCACATTGAAAGGAAATTAATTAGATAAAATATTTTAATATTGCTATTTGCCCTTTCTCTATAATAGAAGTGTTGATCAACTTTACAGTCAACAATGACAGATGGAAACACACACATGTGATTGGCACCAGTGAGAGCTTTATGTGTATCACATATGTGCAAGTCAACTTAGCCTTTTATCCTATCTAATAAAGAGGGAATATGCTAATTGACTGCCCCTCCCTCAAAGATGGCAGTGCCCACAGCCAATAAGGAGGGAATATGTTAATGGACTGCCCTGCCCTCAAAGATGGTGGCACCCACAGCCATTAGATGGTGATGCCCAGTCCCTCAGCCCCAAGCAATTCCAGCAGGTCTGGCCACTCTGCATGCCTGCCTCCAGAGTTCCCCAGTTCCCTCAACTCCTCATCTGCCCAGGGCCGGCCGAAGGTGCAGGCAAGCCTTGGATGGCAGCTGCCCAGGGCTGCCGAGGCTCAGGTAATCAGGGCCAGCCAAGGCTTGTGCTGCCGGCAGTGGCAGCAGCAGATGTGTGATGGGGCGTCACCTTCCCCTGATCACTGGGTCTCCTCCCATCCCTGTGGGCTCCCGGACTATGAGAGGGGGCAGGCCAGGCTAAGGGAACCCCCACTCCAGTGTATAAATTTTCATGCACTGGGCCTGTGTGTGTGTGTGTGTGTGTGTGTGTGTGTGTGTATATATATATATATATATATATATATATATATATATATATATATATATATATATTTGCTTAGTTAGACCTGCTTTCTGATTTAGCTAAACGTTTTCCAGCCCACCGAAGCACCCCAACTGCTCTTACAGGTAATTGTCAGAAACATAGCAAGAAATATCAACATGAAACAGATTATTATTTGAAGTCACTCAGGGAGAACAAAGGGTGAAATATTTAACTGCAGCAGTGTTTGATTATATTCTGTGCAATGAGAAAACCTGAAGTCATTTTCAAGGTCCACCATTTCTTTCTTCTTTTCAGTCAGGTCAAGTTCCTAAGTTTTCTAAATCTCCATTTTCTGGCTCATGAAAAGAAAATAGGACTCTACCAAGTCTCCTATCTACCTCCTCCAGGACTTCTGTGTGGATCAAATGAGATGGGGCATGGGAAAATGCTTCACAGACATTTGGTTATAGTGTGAAATATTACCACCTGGCTATAAAGCAAGTCATGTTCCTGGGCTGAAGAAACCGCAAGGAGGCTAGTTGATAGGGAGAGGAAGCCGGGCGTTGCTATGTGATGTCATTACCTGGATGGTCAGACACTTAGAATATTAGCCTTTTATAGGTATAGATAATTAGGAGAGACAGAGCCCACTATTGATCCAAATGGGATTGAGAGGCAGAAGAGTGAATTGAGGGCCAAGGAGATGGGGAAGAGACTCCACGGATGCTACTCCTCTCAGAGGTGCCTCTTTTCCTTCTCTCCCTGTTACTTCAGCCAGGGGCAGCCCCTACTCCTCAGGAGTAGTCTCCACCTTTGTGGTCCCTCCATTGAAGCCGTAGGGTGCAGGGCGGGGGTTAGGACAGAACCCAACATCCAATGCTGGTGTGAGTGGGTGAGCTGGGGGCCCTATGAAAACCATGAGGTAAATCCCATGAATCCCAGAGCCTCTCTACTCTCTCCCCCTCTCCTCTTCCAGGACTTTGATCCAAAGCAAAAGAGGCTTCACTGAATGTCAAGGTCAATCTTCAGAAAAACAGAAAAGGGAAGTGAAAAACAATCGGGGTGGCAGTCTCTTCTGAGGCATCTCCTACTGCAATCCTGTAGAGCTGGCTCCCGCCACAGTCCCTGACATACTTTTTCTGAGAGAAAGAGAAAATAGGGCTGCAGTGGAACTTGCCCACGGGCTGTCGTGCCCAGAACTGCTTTTGAGTCCCCACAGTGGCTGTGCCATTCGTGTTCTGCTGAAAGGCTGTCCCAGCGTCCAGTTGTGACCCTATGGGGGAGCAGCCTCATCCACATCCAGCTAATACTGACCTCTTACTTTTTTCAAATTCACAATTACTAGAAAGTAAACTCCATTTCAGCAAGAATTTTGTCTATTTTGCTCATTACTATATCCCTAATGCCTAGAGAATTGTCTGGCACGTGGAAGGTGCTCATACTGTTTGAGTGTTGCTGATGTTTTTCCAACATCTGCCTCCAACACAGCACAGTCCAACAGAACCTGCTGCAACGAGGGAAATGTTCTCCGTATGTACTATTCCATGAAGTAGCCACTAGCCACAGGTGGCTACGGAGCACTTGAAATGTGGCTACCACAATGAAGAAACTGGATTTTAGAATCAATTTAATTTAAATGAATCCAAGTCTAAATGGTTATATGTGGCCAGTGGCTACCATAATGGACAACACAATCAATAGCTTGTCACTCAAGTCATGGTCTACGGACCAACAGCGTGGCCTTGCCTGAGAGCTTGGGAGGAATTCAGAACCTTAGGCTCCACCCTTGACCTACAGAATCAGAATCTGTATTTTGTTCCGATGTTTTTGTTATTAAAAAAAAATATATATATATATATTTTATTGATTTTTTACAGAGCAGAAGGGAGAGGGATAAAGAGTTAGAAACATCAATGAGAGAGAGACATCAATCAGCTGCTCCTGCACACCCCCTACTGGGTATGTGCCCGCAACCAAGGTACATGCCCTTGAGTGGAATCAAACCTGGGACCCTCCAGTCTGCAGGTTGATGCTCTATCCACTGAGCCAAACCAGTTTCGGCCCCATGTTTTTGTAGACACATCGGCGTCTCGGAAGCTCTGCTCTAACCAACATTAGCACTTTTACATACTTTATTTGGCTTGAACTTCACAAAACATTTGCACTGTGGTTATCATTCTTCCCATTTACAGGTGACGTCATTGAGCCTCTGAAAGGGGGTTATGTGATTTGCTCATCATCAGAAACAGAAGAGACTGCGTCTCCCAGCCCAGCATTTCTTCTGTTTCATTCCCTGTTCATACTGTTGGGATGGGCAAGGCAGCAGGCTTGTCCCAAGCCATGCCCATACCACTCTTTCTTCCAGTGCTGCCTTTAAATAGAATAAGATTACAGCACTTCACTGCCGGAAACGCGAGCCAGGGATGTAAGTGATCATGGAGATGGATTGTGGGATGGGATAGAATTGTAGCTATTGGCTTCCTGTCTCTTCCTCAAGTGCAGCTGAGTGAGCAGGAATTAAGACAAGGCCTGATGTAATGTCAGGCTGGCTTCTACCCAGAAAGAGTGGTCCTTTTATTGCTCAGGATCTATTGCTACACATAAAGCAACCTGCGGCTACCTGTTTTCTTCTGCTTGTTATTTCATCATGTGGAAAGCGGGAGAGACTTTTAACCATTTGGAGATTAAATATTGATTGGCTTGGTTAAAAATTACTTTCGGGAAGTCCCCAGAGTGTGTATGTGTATGGATGAATGGCTGCAGGTGAGGTAAAATGACAGACAGAAATGAATAGTGGTTTCAAGTAGGAATCCCAAATCAAGAAAAGGTCATGAGGAGCAAGACTGTAAATTATAAGACTTGTTTTGCTGTCTAGCAATCGGCCATGGAGGTATCTCTCTGTAAAAACCTCCAGGTTCATCGTAAATAAATACATAAATGTATTTAATGATGGCAAGTGAATCTCCCAAGCAAAGTTAAAAAGTCTGACCCTCGAGGGTCTGGTTCAGTGAATAGAGTGAGGGATAGTGGACTGAAGGTCCCTGGTTCATTTCTGGTCAAGGGCACGTACCTTGGTTTCAGGCTCCATCCCCAGCCCTGGTTGGGGCATGTGTGGGAGGCAAGCAATCGATGTGTCTCTCTGACATCGAAGTTTCTCTTTCTGTGCTTCTCCCTCTCCCTTCTATTCTTTAAAAAAATCAATGGAAAAATATCCTTGGGTGAGGATTAACAAAACCAAAAGAGGTCTATAGTAAGTATGTGCTGGTCATTCACTGAGTTTTCACTGCGCTCACTTCCTTCTTCAGAGCAACCCATTATCTGATCAATTTACATGACTTCATTGACCCTGTCTTTGTAGAAGCCAAACCCTTAGGTGAAGGACCTGTTACAAAAAATAATATCTACAGCGATATGTATGTGCTCCTGGCTTGTAAACGAGTACAGTGGTACCTCGAGATACGAGTGCCCTAACATACGAGATTTTTTGAGATACGAGCAATCGAGGGAGCGATTTTTGCTTTGCAATACGAGCAACATTTGAGATAGGAGTCATCGCGCGGATCGGCAGGCTGCACACGACCCACCAGTTTACTGCGACTCGAGCGCGTCTCATAGTTTCCCACGCCTCAAGGTTACGGAACGAATTAAACTCGTATCTCGAGGTACCACTGTAGTGAGAGAGAACAAGCAAATGAACGAGTAAACAAACAGGAAAAAAAGTAAAATAATAATAAGATTCAGAGTTATCAATCAAAGCTTGAAATAGCAGACATCACCTTCTCCGACCCACCCACCCCATGACCGGCTCCTCCTCTGTTCTCTGTCATGGAGAATGGTTACTCCTTCACCCAGGCCCTTGAACTATGAATTTCTCTCTCTAGGCATCCTTCACTCATCTCTCTCTCACACGCTTCACACTTAATTGATGATCAAGTCTGGGCAACTCTAGCTTTTGAATAACTCCATTCTATCATTTCTATTGTTAGGGTCATAGCTCAGGTCTTTATCATTTTACCTATAATTCTGCCTCCTAACTACTCACTTCCAATGCCATCTTTAATCTCCACCCCTTATCAATTGATCATTTCTGATAAGAACTGGTTGACTTGGTAGATTAAAGAGAAAAAAAACCAGCGATTTCTCTTTAGAAGGCAAAAAGTGGCATGCATAACCCAGAGCACATGTAATCATGACTGCCAGACTAATTCACTGAGTTTTCACTGAGCTCACTTCCTTCTTCAGAGCAACCCATTATCTGATCAATTTACATGACTTCATTGACCCTGTCTTTGTAGAAGCCAAACCCTTAGGTGAAGGACCTGTTACAAAAAATATATCTACAGCAATATGTATGTGCTCCTGGCTTGCAAACGCGTAGTGAGAGAGAACAAGCAAATGAACAAGCAAGTAAACAAATAAACAGGAAAAAAAGTAAAATAATAATAAGATTCAGAGTTAAATGTGCATTATCTCATTTAACTCAGAACACAATGATGAGTTCAGTATCCATTATCACTATGACTGCAGAAATTGAGACACAGAGAGATTAAACCACCTGTCAGAGTCACACAACTAGACCACAGAACCAAAGTTCAAATCCAGGTGTCTTGCCCTCAAACCCCACACTTAGAACTACTAAAGGCGGTTAAGACCAATGTCCCGGGGCGACAAGCCCGGAGAACACAGCTCTCAGGGATGGAAGCAAGTTTGGCCGCGTGGAGGAGGAGTCATGGCTTCTGATGAAGCCTGGGGCACCCAGAGCTGTCAGTCAAGGTCAGAAGGCCACATGCAGAGGGCTCGCCTGAGGTCCCAGGAACTCTGACCTGCAGGCTGGTGAAGGAGGGCGAGGCAGTGTCTCAGCACAGGAGCTGGAGTTCCGAGGGGGAGGTCACCCTCTGGGGAAGGACAGGGCCCAGGTCTGAGAGGAGTGGTAGTGGAGGAAGATGGTTGCGGACAAAGACAGGTGGGGTAGAAAGTCAGGCAGCCAGCATTCCTTATCCTTCCCTTTCCTTCCCTTTTCTACCCTCTACCCTGGGTTCCCCTGCCTCACTGTGACAAGGTGAGGGAGGCTGGTTAGAGAAGAGGGGAGATAAAACAGCAGAACCAAACAAAACAGGTCGTACACATTTACCAAAGGACTAGAAGGCTCCTTGCAGCATTATTCAAACAGCTCCTAACTGGAAACTCTACCAACATCTCTCCAGTGGGATGCAGAGTAAACGGTGGTGTGATCACACAGAGTGTACCATGCAGCACTGACGTTGAACTAGCTACGCTTTCATGCAGCAACGAAGTGGGCGAATCTTGCAAACCTGATGTCCAAGGAAAAGAGACATGGAACTACACATTCTGGAAGCTTCCGTGCATGAATGAAGTCTCAAAACAGTCAAACTTAGATGTAAGGTCACGCTTAGGAGATGAAGGAGGAGTGACTATGAGGAGTTATGATGGGGCTGCCTAGAGGGCTTGCGATGTTCTTTTAAAAAAATGTGAGTGCAGCCGAAACCGGTTTAGCTCAGTGAATAGAGCATCGGCCTGCGGACTGAAGAGTCCTAGGTTCGATTCCAGTCAAGGGGATGTATCTTGGTTGTGGGCACATCCCCAATAGGGGATGTGCAGGAGGCGGCTGATCAATGTCTCTCTCTCATCGATGTTTCTAGCTCTCTATCCTTCTCCCTTCCTCTCTGTAAAAACATCAATAAAAAATATATTTTTTAAAAAATGTGAGTGCAGCTTGCACTGTTGCATTTGAATTATTTTACCTAAAACTCGAACAGGGATTTATTAGATTAAAACTAAGAACAGAAGAAGGAGAGAGAGAATACGTGAACCAGGACTGCAGCAACATTCGAAGAACCCCAGTCAGGACGACGAAACATTTCATTTCCCTCAACTTCCATCTCTGGGTAGAAAAGGGCACATTTGGGGCCATCTGTTTCCAGGCAGTTACCTCCAAAAGTGCCCTGGCCTGGTGATCATGAGCGAATTGGCCAGGAAGACGTTTCATGCTGGGGAGTAATTTACAATTGTTGCAGCGCACTGTGGACGATTGGGAGCTCCGGGCTGCGGGGCACGGTTCCAAGCAGCTTTGAAGTGGTATTGCATTATTTCCAGGTAATGCAAGCTGACAGGGCCTCTAAAGTAGGCAACTAACTAGAAAATGAGGTCGGAGAGTCAGTTTTATTAGCAGCCAGGAATCTGGTCTAAAAGACCGCTGTTTGTGGTCAGGGCATAGGTGGGCAGTGAGTACCTCTGCCATTCAGGGAGGGAGGGAAGATGATAGAAGGAACGGGGAAGGGGAGACCAAATGGAGGAGCCAGGGAGTAGATGTGGGGTTGAAATCCTCTCTGGGCCTCATTTACCAAATACTTACAGAGCGCTTTCTGTGTGCCACGCCCTCTCTAGGTACTTACTCTGTGAATAAAGGTTCGTTTAATCCTTACAACAAACCTGTGGGGTGGGTGCGATGATCATTACCCTCATTCTAAAGTTGAAGAAACTGAAGTGCAGAGAGCTTAAATGACAAGTGTAAGGCCACACAATACCAGTGTGTGTGCTTTTATTGAGGTAAAATACATGTAAAAGGTACCATCTTCACCATTTTTAAATGCACAGCTCAGGAGTGTCCACGTATGTTCAGGTGGTTGTGGAACCAACCTCCAGAGCTCTTTTTATCTTGCTAAATGGAAACTGCACTCATCTATACTAATAAAAGGGTAATATGCTAATTAGACCAGGAGATCTTCCAGACGTCCTTCCGAACAAAGCCATGGTGGTAGGGCTAAGGCAGAGGTGGTTAGGAGCGATCAGGCCAGGAGAGGAGGGCAGTTGGGGGCAAACAGGCTGGCAGGGGAGGACGATCAGGGTAACAGGGGGGCAGTTGGGGGCAAGCAGGCTGGCAGGCAGAATGGTTAGGGGTGATCAGTCAGGCAGGCAGGTGAGCAGTTAGGAGCCAGCAGTCCCAGATTATGAGAGGGATGTCTAACTGTCGGTGTAGGCCCAATAAACCGGCAGTCAGACATCCCTCGAGGGGTCCCAGATTGGAGAGGGTGTAGGCCAGGCTGAGGACACCCCCCATGCATGAATTTCATGCACCTGGCCACTAGTTAAATAATAACTTTACACTATCCCAGCCCCTCGAAGCCATCATTTTACTTTTTGTCTTACTCTAAGCACCTCATGTAAATGAAATCATACAGTACTTGTCTTTTCATGGCTGGCTTATTTCACTTAGGAGCATGTCCTTGAGGTTCATCCATGTTGTAGTATGTGTCAGAATTCCTTTCTTTGTAAGGCTGAATAATATTCATTGTATGGGCTGATGCATTTTGTTTATGCATTCATCTATCAATGGACACTTGGTCGCAATGAATGTTGCTATGAACATGGGTGTACAGATATCTGTTTGAGTCCCTGCTTTCCATTCTTTTGGGTCAAGATTAACCTGAAGATTATTAAGCCTGTAATGAGACCTCAGAGAAGGCCTTGTGAAAACCACAGTCATGCAGATGAGTGTGTGATCGAACCTATAGGGATCAGACCATGAGACTCCTGGGAAGTTGATCAGAGAAGGCACCTTCCTTCTTTCTGTGCTGGTTCCCCACCTTCCATCAGTGCAGTCCCCATGCATGGACTTTCTTTGCCAGCGGCCCATCCATTGCCTCTAACCCCAGTTCAGCGCTCTCTGCTGTGAGCAACTTGTCCATCTGAAGATACGATGCTGTCCTGGACTTCACGCCTGCCACCTGGTCCAGAAGGCCAATTCTCGATCATCATTTTCAGCCCTGAGTGGCTGACCCATCACATCCAGCCTGGCCACCAGCCAGGGTACACAGTTTGGGTCCTGGCAAGTGACAGTCAGTAAAGATATCACAAAGCTCAGGTTTCATGTTAGCAGTGCGAAAGGGTCACCATCCAAACAAACAACAGTATTTTAGAAAAGAATACTGTGCAGATGCCGAAACCGGTTTGGCTCAGTGGATAGAGCATCAGCCCGCAGACTGAAAGGTCCCAGGTTCGATTCTGGTCAAGGGCATGTACCTTGGTTGCAGGCACATCTACAGTAGGGAGGCATGCAGGAGCAGCTGATCGATGTTTCTGTCTCATGTTTCTAACTCTCTATCCCTCTCCCTTCCTCTCTGTAAAAAAATCAATAAAATATATTTAAAAAATAACGAAAAGGATGCTGGGCAGAATTAGCCCTTGAAATTGTAAGAAGAAAAGAAAAAATGATTTCACTTAACCCTGTGTTATCTATAATGGTCACATTTCCGCTCCCCCCCAAACCCCCCTCCTCCACCCTCCCCAGTACACATAGTCTCTCAAACACAGCTCTTTGAGGCACCTATGAGCCATAGTCATGCTTCTCCTTCTTGCCTTGGCCATGTCACTTAGAAGGAAGGAAAACACCTTTTTCATCATCATGACTTAACAGAGAAGCTTGATTGTCAAGGAGGAGGCTGGCCATGGTTAGGGGTGGAGAGAGAGGTGTGTGGGTGTCCGGCCCACACGTGGAGACATCTCCAGGTACACATTCTCCTGAGAGCCAGGGATACCTGCGGGATTTTACTCTATGGATGTCATTCGCTTGGACACATGACTGTGGCCTGCTTCAGGCCCACTCCATAACCTGTATTAACTTAGAAGGCAGGGACCACACCTGTTTGTCTTCTATCTTTTGGGGCAGGTCTTTTCATTCCGTCTGCTGACAAGACCCTCTCTTTGTAGTGTCTTTGTGGCATCCCAGCACAGCTGATGGCCCCAGACAAAGCAGACTATAGATTGATTTTCTTTGGGTTCAGAAGTCCAAGCAATGGCTTTTCGTGGATGTCTTGATCAAGGCCTCGTCTTTGATGTGCAAAAACTGTGGAGCGTGGGCTGATCTCTGGAACTTCTTTCCTCTCCGCCTCTTCTAACACCTCAGAAGCGATCATCAGGCCTCTCTGCAGGCAATGGAAAGCCTGTGACCGGGACCAGGGACCGGAGAAAGGGGAGCATCTAGTTATGGATCAAAGGAGCGAGAGCCCAAGGCTCCATCCCTCATTGTATGGGGTTTGGGCCCTCAGCCCATGTCTCCATCTCTCTGACTGTTCTTTTATGTCCGGGGAATGCAGTTATTTGGAAAGAGCAGCTGAAATAATGGGCTGGAGAAAATCCTGTTCTAAGTGGTATCCGTGCCGGAGGAACGTGACTGTGTGATCCCCCTCTATGAAATCACCGGGGTTCTGTCTGGAGCTCTCATTAGTCCCCTAATGGAACACCTGGAGGTGGCTGGCGGGTCCAGAAGGTGTGTAATCATTGTCTCTTCTCGAGCAAAACAAAAGTAACATTCAGGTCAAAGGGAGACGGAGCCAC
The DNA here is from genome assembly GCA_011751065.1 of Lasiurus cinereus. Taxonomy (NCBI): domain Eukaryota; kingdom Metazoa; phylum Chordata; class Mammalia; order Chiroptera; family Vespertilionidae; genus Lasiurus; species Lasiurus cinereus. The sequence goes on along the minus strand of JAAGEH010000076.1, from coordinate 1,239,944 downwards.
TGCAGAAAGTGAGCTTTAAATGAAATAAACCAGAAATAGATACTTTGAGAAAGGGCACTTTATTTTTGGAAAAAGAGAAGGAATTAGGGAGAAGATAATGGTCACCATGGCAACGGCAGAGCGCTGCGTATATTCTATAGGCCCAGGTTTAAACACGGTCTCAGGGAATAAAACGGATTCCCTGGTGACTCCCTGAGAAAATACAGATGGGAAGAAAAGGCTGCCCAGAAACAATATCTCACGTTAGTTCAACTGCCATTCCACGGCCTTTTTATAGGCTCTCCGTTCTACAGCCCTCTATTAACCGAAAAACCCATTTTAATGTTTGGCACACAATCCATGTGGAATGAACGTCTCCTCTTCTTTTTGCTTCTCTGTTTCTAATTGTGCTTTAAATATTGCAGCGTGTCGCAGAACCAGGAAACCTGTGATTCTCCCTTTAAATGGGGTGATGATGTAGGCAGCATCTGCCAGCCTTTGAGATAACCGAGAGGGACAAAACGACTTGGTTGCTAAGGTTTCAACATCTGTAGATTGCACCTCAAAATTCACGTTTCTGTTTTTTTTTTCTCTTAAACATTTGGACAACCAGCCATCCCGATTTTTTAAAAAATATTTTATTGATTTTTCACAGAGAGGAAAGGAAAGAGATAGAAAGCCAGAAACAGGCGTCTCCTGCATGCCCCCAATGGGAATGTGCCACAACCAAGACACATGCCCTTGACTGGAATCGAACCTGGGACCCTTATGTCCCCAGGCTGATGCTCTATCCACTGAGCCAAACTGGTTTCGGCCCAAATATTTTTTCATGTGGCAAAAATCAGCACAGTTCCCTTACTGTCTCCACCACATGTCCTTCTGCTTATCCTTTTTATACAACTGCCTGGTCCCAATGGACATCTGGGTGTGGAACACCCATTGAGCTGTAGCCGAAGTTCTTCTAGATCAAACCTTTTCAAACATTAAGACACATGCGAATTGCCTAGATGGCTTGCTGGCCCGGCAGGCGTGGCTTTGTGGTTAAGTGACGACTTAAGAGCCAGGAGGTCACGGTTTGATTCCCAGTCAGAGCACGTGCCTGGGTTGTGGGCTTGATCTGCAATAGGAGACATGCAGGAGGCAGGCAGGCAATGATTCTCTCTCGGCATTGATGTTTCTATCTCTCTCGCTCCCTCTCCCTTCCTCTTTGCTGGATCCTACTCCCCAGAGTTTCTGCTTCAGAGGGTTTGGCGTGGGGCCCAAGAGACAGCATTTCTAACAAGTTCCAGTGATGCCCTTGCTCCTGGTGTAGGGGCCAGACTTTGGGAACCACTGCCCTCAATGAGTGGTTCCTGTATTTTTGCTAGCACAGACTCCTTTTCTTGATATTTCTCAAAGAAATTTATATGAAGTTTAATGGCGTGGGAAATTTTTTATTCATTGTTAGGAACCAGAAAAAGCGAGCTATGTTTTGTGGAGGGAAAAGGAGGTTCCTCCCCACTAATGCAATAGCTCCAAAAGATGTTGGCTAGCCTGCTTGGCTGAGACCAGGCAGGAAATCGCAAAGGGACAGAGGGAAGGTGATGACAGAGAAAAAAGGGGGTGTTAGTGTAAAGTCAATAAGAAGAGGGTCCTTGCCTGTGAACTCCATCCGTGGGAACCTCATATTTCAGTGAGGTCAACTAAACCCACGAAATACATTGTGTGTGTGTGTGTGTCAAAGAGAAGGCAGCCCAGGTGTGAGAGGGGGTGGGAGGTGAAAGGTGGGGAGGGGAGTGTGGTCGCCATGGGAACAAAAGCCCCGGACACCCTCCTCAAAGGCTTTGGACTTCCTCAAACTACGGAATGAAGAGAACTGAGCTTTGTTTTCTCAGCTCTCAGAGGAGCAGGGAGACACCAGCGGACCTCTTGTTTTCATAAGAAAACTCTCACCCGTGCTGCGGTCTGAATGTTTGTATCCCCCCAAATTCATGTGTTGAAATCCTGTCTCCCAAAGGTGGTGGCATTAGGGGGCGGGGCCTCTGCGAAGTGAATATTATTAATGCCCTTATTTTCAAACAAGGCTCTGAGAGCTCCCTGGCCCCTTACTTTCGGTGAGAGGACAGAGAAAAGGTAGCTGTTTAGGAAGAGACCTTGCCAGAAAACGAATCGGCCAGCACCAGGGTCTTCAGCTGTTTGTTGTTAATAAGCCACCCAGTTCTCGTATTTTGTTATAGTCACCTGAACATATATAATTTGAATAAAAATGCATAACTTATTTTGCCCATTTTTAATCACCAGAGACCTGAGCTCCTGCTCAACATGAGTTAACACCTGGGCAAACTTAGTTCCAGACAAAAGCACCTGCACTTGACCTTTGAGATGTCTGTACAGATTTATTCAGAGAAAACTGTTGGCCTTTTCTTGAAATGCCAATAATAGCTCCCGGGAACTCATTATTTCTTTTGAAGACCTTTGGGGACTTGGGGTGCCTGGGAATTTCTCCTGGGTTGGTCTGAAGTCTTGCACAGAGGGGGGTCCTGTAATAATGGGCCCTGGAAGCACCAGGTCAAACATTATAGATGACCAGATTACTTGATGTTTCCAATATATTTCGTATTAATTACATATATGAAGGCTTTATGTAAATGGTAACATAATATTTAAATATCTTTTCTTTATTGAGCACCTACTATGTGTCTGATTTTTTAGTGGCATTTAATAGATATATTGATTTCAGAGAGGAAGGGAGAGAGAGACAGAAGCATCAATGATGAGAGAAAATCATTGATTGGCTGCCTCCTGCATGCCCCACCCCAGGGATCGAGCCCACAGTTTGGGTATATGACCTGACTAGGAATGGAACTGTGACTTCCTGGTTCATAGGTTAACGCTCCACCACTGAGCCATTATGGGTGCTTTTTAGTTTAATAGTTGCAACACATCTGAAAAATGAGCATTTTGTTCCTAGTTTACAGAAAGAAAACTGTACTCAGAGAGGTTTTAAAAAAATTCCAGCTGATAAGTGGTGGAGCTGGGATTTGAACCTAGACCTATCCAACTCGAAATTCCCTTATAACCACCCCACTACTCCCCGCTTCTCAAAGGAAAGGGGCTGGTTTTCTTATTATTCCTACAGCTGGGAACTTATAATTGCTCAATAGTTAAACCTATGCCCTGACCCCAAGTAAAGCATAAAAGAAGCATTCCTACTACATTCCTCTGAGTGGTGACCCTGTATTCCCGAGCCTCAATCCTAAAAGGCTCTTTTTGCTAACAGTGGGATTTGAAAATGGCCTTGGGTCCCCAGGCCTCTGGGACATTTCCAACGAGCAGTTTCAGCAGAACATAGATTCTCTTTGCAAGTAAGAAAGTCCCACGTGGCTCCCAATGAATTTAATCTCCCAATTTCCCTCAGTTGTTTGGACACGCTACAACCAAATTCCAATGAGACGCCATGATAATGACCCTTCCTTCCTTAGCCTCCCTCACAGCTGGGCCTCATTTATGTGCCTATAAACCGGCTCCTCTTGGCAACACGGCGGCGACTGTTAACAGGGAAACTGGGCTAAACCAAAAATAGCAGGTGAACTCTCACGGTTCTGCTGTTCTCTGCCCTGGTTGCCTTTTTGTTTAAAGAAAAGTGTGGGGGAGGGGGGGAGTCTGTTTAGGGTAAACATTGAGGAGGAGGCTGTCATAAGATTTCCATGGAGAAAGCTTTCTGACATGCATTGGCCATTCTGTTCAGCATCATTCTAGACTAACTACTTGCAGATGCTTAGAAGGCCAATCCTGATGATTTGGAAGTATTCCCATGGTCACTCACCTGGTTTCCTTGACAACGGTCTGCTCCCACCCCACGCTTCACCCCGAGGTCACTCTCCACAGCCACCAGAGACCTTTCTAGAAAACGAATCTGAGCAGGTCACATCCTGGCTTCAACTGGTTCCCTAAAGTCCTTTCTGACCGTACCCCTCCTGATCTTTTCAGTCATGCACTAACATGTCTTCATGCTTCCACATGCTGCGAAGAAACCCAATTGGATCATGCCACTCCTCCCTGGCTCAGACTCCTGACCTACCCACCCTCCTAGCGTCCCATGCTGGCAGAATGAAGCCCAGTCCTTGCCTTACATCAGTGGTCGGCAAACTCATTCGTCAACAGAGCCAAATACTAACAGGACAACGATTGGAATGTCTTTGGAGAGCCAATTTTTTTAAACTTAAACTTCTTCTAACGCCACTTCTTCAAAATAGACTTGCCCAGGCCGTGGTATTTTGTGGAAGAGCCACACTCAAGGGGCCAAAGAGCCGCGGTTTGCTGACCGCTGCCTTACATGCATGCAGGAGAGTCTTTTCAATGAGCCCCTTGCTGTTACTCTGCCCTTTCTTACTGTCCTCTATCTCTCTCTCTCCCCTCCAGCCATCTGGTTCTGGCTTCTGCACTGTCCTCAGCCCACCTCAGGGCCTTTGCACTTCCTGGACCTGGAGATCTCTTTTTCCCAGATAGCCACATGCCTGGCTTACCACCTCAGCCCTTTCAGGTTAAGGGCCAAAGGCCAGCGAGGCCTTCCCAACCTCTTTTTAGGAAAATAGCAACTCTTTCCACTCTGATCCTTTGACCTTGCTTCAATGGATTTTTCATCAGACCTGAAATTACATATTTGTTGCTTTTTTTTTTTCTTCGTGTCGTCTCCTGCATGAAAATGCAGTCGCCTTGAGGGTGGTATTCCCGAGTGAAGACGACGACGACATGCCTCCTAGTAAGCTTCACACCTAGGACTTTTGAAATGAATGAATCTCCTCTCATTCTACCCTCAGCACCACACACTCCGGTAAGTCCAGAGCACTGGCCACCCCCGACCTGTCAGGCAGTTTCACCCCCTGCACGTAAGCATGCTTTATACATTGAGGAATAACTTCAGGGAACGTGCACACATGTGGATTGTGCAACTTGATAAATATTTCCGCATGTGGAGAAATACATATGGATCCCATCCAGATTGAGACCGAGGGCTTTTCCATTTCTGAAGATGCTCTCTGTCCCCCTGAGAGTCCTCCTAAGGATAATCACTATTCGGACCTCCATCACCACAGGTCGGTTTGGCTTGCTTTTGACCTTGATAGAAGTGCCATCAGACAGCACATATTCTTTTGTGTCTTAAATTTTTCTTTCAACCTTGTGTACAGATGTCGGTAGTTTATACTTTTTGATTGCCGAGTCCTGTTTCATTCTAGAACTGCACCGCAATTTATTTATTCATTCTTCTGTTGATGGACATCTGGGTTGCTTCCCATTAGCGTTTACCATGAATAAAGTTGCCATCATCATACTCATCTTTCGGTGTGTAGAGCGCTCATTTCTGTTGGGTGTACACCCAGCAGTGGGATTTCTGGGTCATAGAACGTACATATGTTTAGGCTTCCTGGGTCCGGTCCAGAGTTTTCCACGCCAGTTGCTCCATTTTCCACTCCTAGCAGGAACAAAAGGAAGTTCCAATTGTTCCACCTTCTCACCCACATGCGGTGTTGCTAGTTTTAAGAGTTGGCCACTTACACGTGCAGTGGTGTCTCTCTGCGAGTTTCATTTGTACTTCTGTGATGACTAATGATGTCAAGACCTCTCCAACCATTTTATTGGCCACGTCGATACTCTTTTTATTGTCAAGTGCCTGATCACTTCTTTTGCCCATTCTGTCTATTTCTTATTGATTTTGGGGAGTTCTTAATTCAACCTGGATACAAGTCTTTTATTGGATGGGTCTATCTCCCATTCAGTGCCTTGCCTTTTTACTCTTTCAATGTGTTTTGTTTTGCCAAAGTTTTAAATTTTAAGTTCAGTTCAATTTACCATCTTTTAAAAAATGCTAGTGCTTTCTTGTGTTTTAATGAAGAAATCTTTGCTTATCTCAAGGTCATGAAGATATGTTCCTGCTTTGTGTCTACATGCTTTATTGATTTTACTTTCACATTTAGTTCTATGATCTCTCATAAATTAAGTTCTGTGTATGGTGGGAGGTAGAGATCAAAGTTCATTTTCTCCCCATTTGAATATCCCATTGAACCAGCAACAGTGATGGAAACCATCTCTTCTCTACTGGACCGCCAAAGGGCTTTTGTTGGAAATCAGGTGGCCATAGATATGACATTTCTGTGTTCCTATCTGCCTGCTAGGCCTTCCTTGCCCGTGTCTGTTACTTGAGTCTATCTCACTCAAGACTCCTCCTAGATATCATCCTGCCTAATGAAGCTTTTCCTGCCCTTAACACCCTCCCTGTTCCTACATAGTCTTTAATGTCCTTGCTGTTGTGTCTTGCCAGTCCTGCTACTGCAAGACTCAGTTGTGTGTTTGTCTGCACCTTGAAACTGAGAGCCTCTGGAGGGAACGGTGTGGACCATATTCATCTTCATATATCCTGACACTGGGATGAGAGTAGGTGATCAGGAAATGTTTGTTGAATGAGTAAAGGTGAGAACTTCGAATAGCTAAAACAAAACAAAACAAAACAAAAAGGCAGAATTCCCTTCAGTAAATTAGAAGTAATCTGTTCTGAGAGTTTCACTCTTTGGAAGATCAGGATGCTATGTCCTTTCTAAACTATTCCCTAGATGATAGTCAATGGAAGACTTAGTCATGAATGGGGAAGGAAGGAAAGAAACAAAAACAAGGTATTTCATATTCCAGAATGTTCCTAAGGACATAAAAAAAAAAGTATCTAACCAGTTATATATGCGTTGTTCTCTGCCAAGCCATACTTCAATTTGTGCCCCACCCCCAGTTTTATTGAGATGTAATTGATGTATAATAATCCATTAGTGTAGGGCATATGGCATGATTTGATATATATGCAAGCGGAATAATTGCCACAGCAAATTTAGTGCACATCCATCACTTCACATAGTTACAATTTTTTTTGTGATGAGATCTTTTAACATTTATTCCCTTGGCAACACTCAAATATGAAATACAATATTAACTACAGTCACCATGCATACATTACATTCCAGAACTTATTAATCTTATAACTGAAAGTTTCTACCTTTTGTTCACCTTCGCCCATTTTCCTCATCTTTGTTCCCTGCCTCTAAAAACTACCAATTTGTTCTCTGTTTCTGATTTCAGTATTTTTAAATTTCTCATATAAGTGAGATCATGCAATATTTATTTTTTCCTGCCTGCCTTACTTCACTTAGCATAATGCCCTCAAGATCCATACGTGTCACAAATAGCAGGGTTTTCTTCTTTTTTTATGGCTGGATAAAATATTCCATTGCATTATATGCCACATGTTCTTTATCCGTTCATCCATCAATGGACACGTAGGTAGTTTCCGTGTCTTGGCTATTCCGTGTAAATAATGTTGCAATGAACATGGGGCTACAAATATCTCTTTTGATATAGTCCATAGCCATTTCCTTTAGATATACATTATGCATTAGCTCTATTTATTACTAAGTTTTTGGGGGTGACATTGGTTAATAACATTGCCTTAGTTCTTAAAGTCTTTCTACCAGAGTCATAATTTCTAGAAGCAGCCATATAGTATGCCTGTTAAAGGCATGGGATTTAGAATCACATCTGAGTTCTCATCCATCATATGCCTGTTATGGGACCTAATGTGATGTTAATTTCTCTCTGCCTCAGTTTCATCATCTGTGGAGTGCGTTGTTATAAGGTTCATTTGAGACAAAGTGTGCAAAACACATAACACAGTCCCCAGCACAGTAAACATTCCATATATGGTAGAATTTGGAGGGAGTTTCTTCCCCAGGTCAGTGCTTCATTTATGATCTGCACAGATAGGAAGCTGCAACAAAGACATTTCCAGGAAGCTCATAGAATTACGAAATGATTTTTATATTATAGTCCTTCCAGCCGAACCAAGGCAAGAGCTGGCATTCATGTATATTTGTTAGTTCAATGATGATATAATTACATGCCGAGAGTGCTTTTGCTTTAGGCAGAGGCTGTTATATCCTAACTAGAGGCCCGGTGCATGAATTCATGCGCAGGTGGGGTCCCTCAGGGTGGCCTGTGGGGATTGGGGCCCCAGCTTGCGCCCCCAGCTTTGCAGCCCTGCAGCCCCACCTGGCACCCCACCCGGGCCTGACGTCGCCCCCCTCACCTGCTTCACCATCCCGCCTGCAGGGCAATCAATCTGGCCAGGGCTCCTGCCTGGCTCCCTCTGCTCCTGGGAGCTGGGTGGTGACTTCGTACCCCAACCACCACCTCCCACTGGTTGCCATCTGCAGGGTGATTGGCAGGGCGATTGGGCCCTGCGTGCACCTGCCTCGGCCTGGTGCCACCTGCTCACCATCCCACCAGGGTCCTGCTCTCATTGGGCCCCATTGGGGCCAGCAGCACCTCCTCTGTGGCATCACAGATGCCCGTCATGTTCCACACCGCCCCCTGGTGGTTAGCATGCATCATAGTGAGGGGTCAAACTCCCGGTGGAATGACTGCCTGAGGGGACACTTTGCATATTCAGCTTTTATTCTATAGGATGTCCATTCTTCCCTTCCCCCTTATGGTAGAGAGCTATTTCCCACTCCCAAATAAGGTTTGTCTGAGCACGTGGCCATCGGGAGGCCACATTTCCCAGCCTCCCATGCAGCTGGATCTACCTACTAGTAGCTCTATGGTTAAGTTCTCTCTAACGGTGTTTGCTTCTGTTTTCCCCTTTCCTGTGGGCTGAAGTGCTGATAGGGTTTTTCATGGGGATCCAGCTTTGATTATGTGGATAAGTAACATACCTTGGGTTCAGAGGAGGATGGCTGAGCCACAAGATGGAAGGAACTTGGGCCTGTGAGTGATCTCAGGGAAAAGAGCTGCCTATTCATCCTAGCTGGTTATTACAGCTAAAAATAAACAAATTGCTCTCATTGGAGTTATGTTTTGGGGGTATTTTGACATAGCAACTTAGCATCAGCCTTACCTACTATCAGCATCATGTATCTTTTGGGCTTTTCTTTATATGTCCTCCTTCACCAGCACCAGGACCTTCTCCCTCTACCCTTCTACGTGATCAGTTCTTTCTCTTCCTTCAGATCTCAGCTTGATGCCTCTTCCTTAGAGAACCTTCCCTGACCTCCTCAGATGGGTTTAATTCTCTTATTACTTGCTTTCCTACACCATTTTCCTCTCCTAAAGCAGAGGTCTTATTATAGTTAGAATTTTCCACTTAGTTGTGCATTTTTTAAACTAATGCTTCTCACTATACCGTAAGACCTATAGGAGGAAGGACCTTATCTTAATTTATTTGTCGTAGTATCCAGAAGAGCTAACACAGTTTCTAGCATATCACAGGCAGTTCATAAATGTCATTATTTTAAAATACCACCAGTGTACTTCCCACCCCCTTGGTAATAAGTTATTCCTCTTGCCACTGTTCTAGAACCCTGAGTGGGTGAAGTGACCGAGAACCAAGGTTCAAGCAAGGCGGGAAGACATTTCTTTCTGTTTCCTAATTCCTAATTTCAAATGCCAGCGCATCAGTGTGAGGCCGAGACTGGGGCTGCTAATGACACCTTATTAGCATGTTAGATGGCTAACAGAAGCCGGAGGGTGGAATTACTACTCACTCCGGCCACCGAGAAGAACTCTGAGTCACTGATCGGATTTTGTTAATTTACTCCCTTGGAGTCAGTCCGCATCCAAGCTGACTAATTGCTAACTATCCGGCCAGTCCAGCTTTTAATCATCTTTTTTTTTCCCCACCCCGCTGGCATTAATATCGTTAGAACAAACCTCGGAGGGTTTTAACGGAATTATACAGCTGCCAATCTCCAAAATAAAAACACTCCCCTGGTGGTAAAATGTTGCTCATTGTTTCTGCTCCATCAGATGGTGTTTGATTCCAGGAGAAAATTGTTTCTTTTCAAGTCCAGGTCAACCAGGCAGTGATAGCAATTGATGCGGATTGTGAGGGAAGAAGCTGCAAGTGTTGGAAGCTGTAATGCAATTTCGCCCGGCGCTCGCCCACACCTATCATTTTGAGAAGAATGGGGCTCCGTCTTCCCTTTCATCTTCCCGAATCACCGCACCGCGTCTCCGAAGAGCCCATATAAATCAATTACCTTCCGAGCGGCCCGCCGCTGAAGAGACGGGTCCTATTTATGAAAACAGTTTTTACAGACCAGAAAGGCTTTCTCTGGGATGTGCCAGGAAATGACACCACAAATATTGCCAGGAGAGGCTTCCAGAGGCCAACAGCACCTGAGTCGCATTAAAAACCTTGGAGCCCAAGACTGGAGGTTGGCGCTTGCGCTTGGCTGCTTCGGAAAGCCCCTTTTCTGTATTATGGCTCAAAGGGAGTTACAGTGGTACCTCGAGTTTAATTCATTCCGTAACCTTGAGGCGTGGGAAACTATGAGACGCTCGAGTCGCGGTAAACTGGTGGGTCGTGTGCAGCCGGCCGATCCGCGCGATGACTCCTATCTCAAATGTTGCTCGTATTTCAAAGCAAAAATCGCTCGCTCGACGGCTCATATCTCAAAAATCTCGTATGTTAGGGCACTCGTATCTCGAGGTACCACTGTATTTTCGGTAATCGGACACTCCTCGGAGCTCCCTGCTTCATCAAGGTTTCCCAGTGGCTTTGGACTGGCGTTGGCATTTAGACCTTTGCATGGAGACTTTCCCCCTTGAGATTCCAAAATGCCACAAGAAGCACAGCCAGTGGGGGACCCAGGGTCTAAGTGACTGGGAGGCTTTGGGTAGAGTCAGTGGTCCAGGAAGGAGCTTGTGAGGGTGAGGAGTGGTGGCCGATTGACCCAAGAGCCCTGGCCCTCTCCTTCCCATGCTCTGTGCTGGAGGCCCCTCTGAAGATGAAAGGATGTGTTTTGGTTAGATTAAGCCAGTCGTATGATTCTGTCCCTTTCACCAGCGCTTAGTGTGTGACCCAGTTGTAGCCATTAAAGTTTAAGATTTCTTTTGATTCTAAAAACGCTCCGGGAAGAGACTCTCGCCCCTCCTTGAATAGAGTGTGTAAGGAACAGGTTGGAACATAGAGTTGTGCATCTATGAAATGGGCGTCTCTTGCCCTGGACCTTCCTCCCTCCCTGCCACTGTGTGCTGGGTCTTTTCACAGACGTGACTTCGTCCGATTCTCCCAGTGACCCTGTGACCTGGGCCAGGAGTCAGAGCTGCCCGGGTTCCAGTTCTGCTCCTGCCACTCCACAGGAGCGAAAGCTTAAGCTAAGTGTGGAACCTCTCTGTACCCCCATTTCCTGATTTATAAAATGGAGGCGACAGCCCAACCAGCGTGGCTCAGTGGTTGAATGTGGACCTATGAACCAGGAAGTCATCGATCAATTTCCTGTCAGGGCACATGGCAGGGTTTTGGGTTCAATCTTCAGTTTGGGGTGTGCAGGAGGCAGCCAATCAATGATTATCCCTCATCATTGATGGTTCTATCTCTCTCTCCCTCTCCTTTCCTCTCTGAAATCAATGAAAAATTAATCCATGCGCCAGTAGTTCGCCAGTAGCTCACTGTTGCCCTTCAGTAGCTCTCTGCCTGCTTCCCTGCCCTTCTGTAGCTCCCTCTGCCCCGCTGCCCCTTCGTCTCCCCTCATAACTTGCTGCACTGCCCCCTCCTGTATCTCTTCGCCGCCCACTTGTAGCTCACTGCCCCACCCTCCTGCTAATCTGTGATCTGGTCATTATGCAGTCGGTTGTTATGCTTCATGGCATAACAACCATTTGCATGTTACATCTTTATTATCTTATCTAAGAGAAGAGAAACATGCAAATTGACTGTACCTCTGCTACACCCACAAGCCATGCCTACTAGCCAATCAGGAGTGAGCATGCAAATTAACCCAACAACTATGGTGGCAGCCACAGAGTTGGAGCAAGCCAGAGGCTTGGGTTGCTTCCAGCAATGGAGGAAGCCAAGCTTTCCACCTGCAGTGGCCAGCCCTGGCCTCCACTCAAGGCTACAAAGTTTCAATTATAGAAGGTAAATAAATCCCAACAAAAATGGCCACAGCCATGGAGCTGGAGAGAGCAGGAGGCTTGCATTGCCCCTAGGATGGAGAAAGCCAAGCTTCCCACCCATCCTGGCCTGCCTTGGCCTCTGCCCAAGGCTACAAAGTTTCAATTATAGAAGATAAATAAATCCCAGATACCAGGGGCTCCCCTTGGATTGCTGGGGTGTGTGGCTGGCCTGCAAACCACCATAGACCCCTTGCCCAGGCTGCCCCATGCCCCAACAAAACCCCTACCTTGACCTGGGACACCCTTCAGGGCAAACCAGCCGGACCCCACCCTTGTACCAGGCCTCTATCCTATATAAAAAAAGAGTAATATGCAAATTGACCATCACTCCAACACACAAGATGGCTGCCCCCATGTGGTCAAAGATGGCTGCCCCCATGTGAACATAAGATGGCTGCCACAAGATGGCCAACAGGGGAGGACAGCTGGGAGGGTCCAGACCTGCAAGAGAGGGCAGTTGTGGGCAATCTGGCCAGCAGGGGAAGGCAGTTAGGTATGACCAGCTGGCAGAGGAGAGAAGTTGGGGCAACCAGGTCTGCAGGGAAGGGCAGTTGGGGAGGACCCAGGCCTGCAGGGGAGAGCAGTTGGAGGGGACCAGGCCTGCAGGGGAAGGTAGTTGGGGAGTACCAGGTTTACAAGGGAGGGCAGTTAAGGGTGACTAGACCTGCAGGAGAGGGAAGTTAAGGGCAATCAGGCTGGCAGGGGAGCAGTTAGGTATCAGTCAGGCTGGCAGGGAAGTGGTTAGGGGGTAATCAGGTTGGCAGGCAGAAGCGGTTAGAGGCAATCAGGAAGGCAGCCAGGTGAGCAGTTGGGAGCTAGCAGTCCTGGATTGTGAGAGAGATGTCCCAAATTGGAGAGGGTGCAGGTTAGGCTGAGGAACACACACACCCCATGCACGAATTTTGTGCACCAAGCCTCTAGTATAGGATAAAATAAAATGTAGGTGACCATAACAACAGTGTTCAACTAGGAAAGCAGAACCTCCACAAGGGTAAGGTTTAAGGATTGCCCAAAGGAATGAGACCTTACACAGTTGTGGGAGAAACTGGGAAAAGGAAGCATGAAGATTCGGAAGAGAACTTGGACCAGAAGGAATGGCACTCAATCAGCCTTCCTGAAGCATCGGGGCCAGTGCACAGCTCGAGCTGGCAGGGAAATCGGAGAAGCCAGGTTTGTCCGGCTGCCTAAGTGGGACCACAGAGGGAAGGCATTCGTAGCCACCACTGCGGTCCTCAGCCAGGGCTGGTGCTGGAGCTGGGGGAGCAGGAGCTGCAGTTGGCAGGAAGAGCTGGCCATAGAGCAGCTGGAACCTGCTCAGCCCCTCTGTTTGACACGGTCTCAAAGCTGTCCAGATAACGATGGCTGGGGTTCACTCCCACCAGCTAAATCTCACCCAAGTTGGCTAGCTCTCATCTGGCACCGTGCAGCAGAGGAGATTCTGGAAAACAGCGGTCCTCATTTCACCAAATGGAGATGCAGACCCACCACACGTACCTGCCTGCTGGGGTCATGAGATCCCCTGCAATGACATATGTGGAGTACCAAGTCCCCACTGAGTGCTCGGTCAATGCTCAGCCAGTTCTCGCTTTTATTGTTGCTGCTGTGATGGCTATTCTGTTGGCCGTGGGAGATGATGGAGGGACGGATGGGTGGTCCGGAGCAGGGAAGAGACTTCCCTAGCCCGTGTTCCTATTTGTAGTGTGTGAAAGCTTCGCCATGTGCACGCATGACTCTAAAAAGCATTACTTTAAAAATTGCTTAAAGAGAAAATGTTTTGCAGTTCAAGTAAATATTCTCCTGTTGTCAGAGAAGCCGTGAAGCCAACAGTGTAGGGAGCGTTCTTCCTAACGTTAACAAATGGCTTCACGGCTCACAGCTGTGTCTTGCCAGGTCTATTTCCCGAAGATTGAAGCGGGAGGCAGGGTGTCATTTTCAGATCAGTCAGGGGTACACCAAGCTGTTTAATTGATTGTTGTCACCTTATGAGCAATGGGGTAGCTAATTTTATCTGGCTCCATCAGCTCCAGAGCAAAACTGGGAGATCCCACGGAGGTGTTGGAATAGGCCAGCATGGGTAGCTGGATAGTGAATGCCTCCTCCCATCAGAGAGGCCCACACCTTGGCCCCCAGAACATATGGGATGTACTTCTCACCCCTTCCCTCTGTGTCTCGCCTCCCACCCTGTCTCTCACTCTATAAATTGTTTTATTTGTGTGTGTGTGTTTTAAATAAATCTTTATTGTTCAGTTTATTACAGATGTTCCTCTTTTCCCCCCCCCAGGGGGCCCCCCCCCCGGATTCCCACCCCCCCACCTCATTCCCTAACCCCCACCACTGTCCTCATCCATAGGTGTAAGATTTTTGTCCAATCTCTTCCCGCACCCCTCACAGCCCCTTCCCCCTGAGAATTGTCAGTTCATTCCCTTTCTATGGCCCTAATTCTGTTCTATTCACCAGTTTATTCTGTTCATCGGATTTTTTATTCACTTGGTTTTTAGATTCATTTACTGATAGGTATGTATTTATTACCACTTTGTTGTTCATAATTTAAAAAAAATATGTTTTATTGATTTTTCTACAGAGATGAAGGGAGAGGGATAGAGAGCTAGAAGCATTGATGAGAGACATTGATCAGCTGCCTCCTGCATGCTCCCCACCGGGGATGTGCCCGCAACCAAGGTACATTCCCTTGACCGGAATCGAACCTGGGACCCTTCAGTCTGCAGACCAATGCTCTATCCACTGAGCCAAACCGGTTTCAGCCATAATTTTTATCATTACCTTTTTCTTCTTCCTCCTCTTAAAGAATATCCTTCAACATTTCATAAAATCCTGGTTTGGTGGTGATGAACTCCTTTAGTTTTTTCTTGTCTGTGAAGCTCTTTATCTGACCTTCAATAGTGAATGATAGCTTTGCTGGGTAGAGTAATCTTGGTTGTAGGTTCTTGCTACTCATCACGTTGAATATTTCCTGCCATCACGCTATAAATTGTTTCTCCACCCATAGCACAGTGCCATCCATGTTGTTGCAAATGGCAGGATTTCCTTCTTATGGCAGAATAGTATTCCCTTGTATGTACATACCACAGCTATTTTATCCATCGTCAATAGACACTTAGGTTGTTTCCGTGTTTAGAGACTGCAAATAATGCCCCAAAGAACATGAGGAGATATCTGCACTTCAAGGTAGTAATTCTGTTTCCTTGAGAGTTAAATACTCTTATATTTGCCTTTAAAACTAGCACTTCACAGTGTAAAGATGAATATTAAAATTCATGCTAAAATCTCCAATTTTCTTTTGTATTTATAGTACTTACAATGATATTGAACAGTGAATAAATGACACCATGACAGCCCTAACTGGTTTGGCTCAGTGGATAGAGCGTCAGCCTTCGGACTGAAAGGTCCCAGTTTCGATTCTGGTCAAGGGCATGTACCTTGGTTGCAGGCACATCCCCAGTGGGAGTGTGCAGGAGGCAGCTGAATTGGTGTTTCTCTTTCATTGATGTTTCCAACCCTCTATCCCTCTTCTTCTCCCTTCCTCTCTGTAAAAAAAAAAAATCATAAAATATATTTTTAAAAAAAGACACCATGACAACGTGAGAGAGTCAACTGCAAAAGAAAGAAAAATTGCTTTATATTTTGGTACTTTTAATGGTCCTTTCCCCCTGCTTCTTGAAGAGGGGAGTCCCACATGTTTATTTTGCATAGGCCCCACAAATCATGTAGCCAGCTCTGCAGAGGGGGTAATTGTGACCCAAAAGCTCTTAAAAGGCGACACATTCAACCCACTTTCTCATCATAATAGCAACACACACACACACACACACACACACACACACACACACACCAGAGGCAACTCTTCAGGTTGGGTAACGTTTGTAAAGGAGTCTAGCCCATCATGCAGGTTCATGTGGTCATGGGGGTATTTCTGTGAGACATCCTGAGCCTTAGAGGCTCCCCTTTGAGGTACTGGGGATCTCCTAACTTTGCACGCATCTCTATTTAATGAGCAACCCTGCACCAAAAAGCAAGATCTCCAGCTGCTTCCCTGTGATATGCATTTGTTATGTTGGGCTCCTATGACCTGCCAAGCCTCATGCTTGCACGAATTCAATTTCCTGTAAAACTCACCACAATCCCGAGAAGCAGCTTTTGTAACTACAGACAAAGAAAGGGAGGCTCCGTGCCCGTCCAGGACTTGCCAGGGCCAAGCACTCCTTCATTCCAAGACATCTTCCTGATTTCCCAAGCGTTTGCTCAAATCCCCCTTCTCCAGGAGGCCCACCATGATTGCTCTATTTAATCCGCAGATTGCCTCAGACGGTGGCACTCCCAGACACCCAGGCCCTGCCCCACCTCTTTCTTTCCCCTATAGTGTTTACCGGCTGCTAATACACTATGTACTTGATGTGTTTTATCTCTCGTGTTTATTTTGTTTGTTTTTAAAACTTCTAATGAGTTTATTGCATGTAAAGCAATGACCTGTGCTTTTCCTTTTTCTTTATTTTTTTTTTCAGTTTTTTGGGGGGGTAGTTGACAAATAAAATTACACTATATTCAAAGTGTACAATGAGGTGATTTGATATAAATACACCTTTTGAAAGGATTTCCCCTGTCTGGTTAATTAACACATCCATCACCTCATCTTTTGTGTGTGTGTGTGGAAACGTGGAAATCCTATTCTCTTAGCAAATTCCCATCATGCAACGCAGTGTTATCAGCTATAATCACCATGTTTTCATTCGGTCCTCAGACATTATTCATCTCATAGCTGAAAGCGTGTGCCCTTTTACCAACCTCAACCTGCTCCTCCCACCTCAGCCTGGGGCAACCACTTTTCCACTCTCCATTTCTATGACCTTGGATATTTTTTCTTTAGACCCCACCCATCAGTGATACCAGGAGCTCTTGTCTTCCTCTGCTTTATTTCACTCAGCACAGTACCCCCAAGGTCCATTCACATTGTCACAAATGGCAGGGTTTCCTTATTTCTCAGGCAGGGCTGAATAATATTCCATGGTATGTCATTACATCTCCTTTCTCCATTCATCCTTTGGTGGACATTTAGGTTATTTTCTGTTTATACTTATTGCTAATGTGTGTGTGTGTGTGTGTGTGTGTGTGTGTTTTATATTTTATTTTGTCCTATTGTTTTATTTTCTGTTTATCTGCTTATTGTATATTTCTGCCAACATAGAAGCACCTTGAGGGGAGGGTCTTTCTCTGTTTTGTTCACTGACATAGCCCACAAGTGTAGGACAGTGCCTGGGGCACAACAGATATTTAATAAATATTTACTGGCTACTTGGCTGAGTATCGGTTCCAATTCCTGACATGCAGAAAAACTCTTCACATCCTGTTACACATGGGTATTGTCTTCCTTAGTTCTTAGGTTGGCCCTCGAAGGGAGGGACTTCTTGTCTCCACTGCCAGACATGAAAACCGCGGTTGGGCAGCCGGTGTTAAAGCCACAGAAGCAGCAGGGATCACAGATGCAGTTTAAATGCAGCCCCATCTGCAGCTGAAGCCCACACGCTCTGCTTGGTGCCCTGTGTTTGGTGTTTACCTGAAAGTCCAATTCTATGTTCAGCTGCTGACTTGGCCACATGTCCCCCCTACATTTAGCAGGTGTGCCGGCCTCATGTCCTCTGCCTCAGTGTGTGGGGAGATGGCCCTCCCGCTGCGGGGACACCCCTGAGTATCTGAAGACCCGACCTCAGGGTAAAGGGTTCTCCCGGTACCCCCCACAAAGGAGCACCAGCGCCCAGAACCTTTCTCACACATCTTTGCTCTCTGATGTCTGAGGCAGCAAATCGGCATCCACATGTTTTTTTTTTAAGACCTGCTGACCCTGCGCAGGAGCCAAAAAAGGAAAATAAAACTCCATCCCTGCCCTCAGGATCTCACGTCCAGAAATAGCTACTAGCACCAGGCAGCCTAGCTGTACGAGGACTGGAGACCATTTATCCAATCATTTAGTCGCCAGTCAACACCAATCTCTTGAGAGTCTAGGAGAGGGCTTGGCACACTTTCCCTGGAAAGGGCCAGATTGGAAATATTTTCAGCTTTGTGGGACAGATGGTTTCCATCGCAACCACCCAGCTCTGTCCTTGGAGCGCCCAAGAAGCCACAGACGGGCTGGGGAGTGGGGGGAATGGGGTGAGGCTGCTATTAGGACACAAACTTTCAGCTGTAAGATGAATAGGTCTGTGTCATTCTCCCTCTCCCCCCTCCTCCCCATTGCATAGATAGCTGGGAGTGTGGCAGACACGGGGAGTTGCTAGTTTTGAAACACGGCCACACATTTTTCAACATCCTTCCCATCAAGAGATGGAGTCTATGTCCCCTTCTCCCTAACGAGGGTGTGCCATTGTAGCAGCCTCTGTGAATTTCAGAAGGACACTGTGTCACTTACGGGGCTGGCTAGAAAGGGCCATGTAGCTTGTACAGATCTCTCAGACCCCTCGGATGCCAGGTAAATCCAGGTACCGGTACAAGAAGGGGGGTGAAGAGGGAGGAGCAGGGGGAGGAGGAAAAGAAGGAGGAAGAGAGGAGATGCCCAAGGAGCCGCAGCTGTTCCAACTTCCAGCCCAGGAGCCAGACAATGAGTGAAGAAGCCCTTGAGATGA
This sequence comes from Lasiurus cinereus, assembly GCA_011751065.1. Taxonomy (NCBI): domain Eukaryota; kingdom Metazoa; phylum Chordata; class Mammalia; order Chiroptera; family Vespertilionidae; genus Lasiurus; species Lasiurus cinereus. The sequence continues at coordinate 1,221,357 of JAAGEH010000076.1, read as the reverse complement.
CCCAACCCTGTGGCCATCTGGCTGTCATTGCATGAGACATCCTAAGTGATCGCTGCCCAGCTGGGCCCAGTCAACCCCAGATCCGGGAGCAGATGCGGTGGAAAAGGAACCAATCAGCAAACCCTTTCGGAACACGTGAGGCGCTCAGGGTTGGGGAGAAAGCCACTGGTTCAGGGGGAGCCCATCCCTGTCTCCCTGGGCTCCTCACGCCATACCCCTGCCTCAACCATCCTCCCTCCATCCCCTCCTCCCTCTCTCTCAGGTCCTGATGGCAGCTATGTATTTTCTCTAAACAAAACAAAAAATGTATTTCTATTGTAATTCCCCCCCCCTCAAAATATTTATGTAGACATACAGTATAGGAACACATGAAAAATACAAAGAAGGAAATAAAAATCATTCAGATTCCCACCACTTTTTTTTTAAGTGCAATGTTTATATTTTACATGAATGGCATTATACTACGCATGTTTTTAACCCGTTTTTCACTGAGCAGCCTACTGTGGATGTTTCTTCATGTCCAAGACATCCAGCAGTTTCCTTTTCAATGACCCAGGAGCGGCCTTTCTGTGAATGGCCAGCAGCTCCCTCTCACCCAGCGCCTTGGCAGCTGCTGGGTTCATGCAAAAAGCTGATGAGATGGTGGCGTCTGGAAGGTTTCTTATACATGCTGACCATTTTAGCTCCAGCAGAAACAGCCAGGTATAGAGTCGTTGCTCGGTCTTTTGCAGAGAGCCAGGGCCTTTCTTTCAGATTGTGCTACTTCCAGGCCTGTGTCTTGCCTGAACCACACCCGGATGCATCGTGTACGTCTCCAGTTTCTGTGGGGTGGGAACTTAAAGACACAGCCAAGGGTGACATGGTTGTGTCTTTGAGTTCCCACCTCATAATTCGCTCCACTCATTCACAGTGATCTTACCCCTATCTCGTTGCACAGCAATTCCTTAGCAACTCTGACTTATGGCGTCTTTCCTAGGCCCTTGTGGTGGGTTTCATAGAAACAACACTTGCTCTCTGCACCCTTGTTGCATCCTTTTGCACACTACTTAGTGATGCCACGGCATGAAAATGCCAAATACAACTGCCACGAACTACTTGGGGACAATTTGCACGGGCTCTTCGTAAGCACACACTTCAGCCGGTGGGGACAGGAGTGGGGAATGCACTCATCTGCAGAGCCCACTGACCCACAGGAGAGACCACACCTTTTACAGAGGAAAAGATCAGTTCCGTTAGATGGGTAAGAGAGCTTTAACCTCCCTTTGATTGGACGTTGAGGTAGTTTCCTCTTCTGTTTTTCCATTATCAACAATGCTCTACTGTACATTCATGATGCTAAGTCATTGATTTAGTCTTTGGTACAGAATGAATTGTATCTTAAAATCACTTTATAGAAGGAGAGGCACAGGGTCCAACAGTCTACGTGCTTGTAAAGATTGTGATAAGATTTGCCAAGTGGTCCTGCACATCGTGCCCATCAGCTCTAAATATGAGTGTTTATCCACCCCCTTCTCAATTCCGGGTGCCTCGGGGGGAGCTGGGTCCTAGGCATAACTAACTTTGAGGAATTCAACTCTAAGTGCTCAGCAAACCCTTCCCAAGCAAACAGACACCCATTTGGAGCACAAGCCACTACTTCAATGCTGTTGCAACCTTATGAGAAAGAAAGTCTGTAGCGATTTACTGAGAGGTGACCAGTCCCTGCAGGCTGCCTCAGAGGTGCCCCGTTCCTGCCCGCAGAGGTCTTTTGGGTCTGGAGACCCTCCTCACTACACAGGGTCACAGTCAGGTGCCTGCCTAGACTCACCAACCAGCCATGTGCTCTCTGGGGTCTTACAGGCTCGGCAGGAAGCAGATGACAGGGGCCCCCACTTTAGGAACCTACTAGTGCTCATACCCTCATCACTTCCCCTCCCTTTCCTTTCTCACAGTCTAGGGACCATTGCTTGGTCTTCAGAGAAAGGCCCTTATCTCCCACGATTGGGTTGAGTCCTTATCTTAATCAGCTCACGCTGTTATAACAAAAATATCAGAGGCTGGTGGCTTAGCAACAAAGACCCTTATTTCTCACAGAAAGATGGAAGTCTGAGACCAGATGCCAACACAGGTCCTGGGTGTGCAAATAACTCTTTGAGACCTTGCTTTCAATTCTTTGGGGATATATACCCAGAAGTAGAATTGGTGGGTTAGATGGTAATTATATTTTTTAACTTTAAAAAAAAATATATATATTTTATTGATTTTTTTTACAGAGAAGAAGGGAGAGGGATAGAGAGTTAGAAACATCGATGAGAGAGAGACATCGATCAACTGCCTCCTGCACGCCCCACACTGGAGATGTGCTGGCAACCAAGATACATGTCCCCGACCGGAATTGAACCCGAGACCTTTTAGTCCTCAGGCTGATGCTCTATCCACTGAGCCAAACTGGTTTCGGCTTAACTTTATTTTTATTGTTGACACTATTCCAGATGTCCTCGTGCCCTCTCCTCCTTTGCCCACCTTCCCCCAACCCCTGCTTCTCCTTCTCTCTGGCCATCACCACGTTACTGTCTGTGACTACAGGTTAAACGCCATTCTGTTTCCAGCTGCCCTATTTTACATCCCCGCCAACAGTGCACAAGCAGAACTCAGTTGCATTCAGTAGAATTGTGCAGGGATCTGGGTTAGACCTGTGGGGACGAAAGAGTTGGAGAGGACACGGCACTTCATCCTAAAGAGTATGCAAATGTATCTTACTAATTAAATTAATGGGGAGAAGTCAGTTTAAACTTCTAAATGTTAAAAGGTCAAGTGTTTAGAGAAAACATGCCATTAAAATACTTTTCAAAGAAAATATATAGAGCGTAACCATCGGGTCGCCTGCTTCCCCTGATCATAGGGGCAGCACACAAGCATTGTGGGACATCTTCTGAGAGAAAAATCTAGAATATTTTTCTATTTCTTCTTTCAGCTCCAGCTGCCATCTGAGACAGGTGGTGTTTCAGAAACGGAGATGCAGACAAATACTATATCTATCCCTTGAGGCACTGTAAGTTTTTACTGGACTGGGACAGACCACTAAGGTGGGGGGCATACTCCTACCTTTGTTCCCTTGCACAGATGCCTTCATGGAGAGGAAAGAACATTAAGAATGTTTTGGGGTGTTGGTTACAAAGGGGCTCTCATTCCAGCTGCTTGGCCTGCTGGCTGTATAATCTTGAGTGAAGAACCCAGAGCCTCCTATTAAATTTTAATAATTAAAACATCCTGAGTCCTGACTCAGCTGGAAATGAATTCTCCTCTCCTCTGTGTTATTCCATTATACAAATTTTTACTTTTGCAATCCTTTAGCTGTATCCCCAAGACACACCACAGAGCCTGGCACAGGGTGGGGGCGCCTAGAGCCGATGCTCTGCAGAAGCTGTCGCAACTGTTGGCCAACACTGCCACGGACCCACCTAACTCTGACTCTGATCTGGCCTCTGAGAGTATCACCCCGTATTTAGAGATGAAGGTAATGAGGGGATTTATGAATCAGAGGCAGATTTTAGCCTCAACCCCATTGTTCTCTCTTTTCTTTAGCTCACCTGTGATGTGCTCCTCCATGCCGGTCCCTTCTTAGTTCCTCCACAGAGGAAGCAGTCTAACTGTGCACCAGAGGGTTATAGAAACAAGAAATGCACTTTTTATTGTTCTCTCCTTATCTTATCAGCGAGAAAATGCTACAGGTTTGGAGGCAAGGGCTCTGGGCAGCGGGGTTTATGTGAAGCTATGCCTATTTTCAGGTTCACAGCCTCTAGGCCCCTTCTCTACAGAATAGGTGCTACCCTTCCCCCATGAATGTTTCTAAGTGTCCTGGAACAAAACCCAACTCTATGTAGTCACTTGAATAATGGCCCTCCAAAAACATATGTCCTAACTCCCGGAACCTGTGAATGTGACCGGATTTAGAAAATGGGTCTTTGCAGGTGTCATTAAATTATGAGACTTGAGATTAGATCATTCTGGATTACTTGGGTGGACTCTAAACCCAATGGCAAGTGTCCTTAGAAGACAGGGGAGGAGACACACAGAGGAGAAGGTGAGGCAAAGATGGAGGGAGAGATTGGAATGGTGCAGCCACACCAGAAGCTGAAAGAGGCAAGGAATGGATTTTCCCCTAGAGCTTTGGAGAGATTGTAGCCCTGCCAACACCTTGATTTTAGACTTCTGGCCTCCAGACCTGTGAGAGAATACATTCCTTTTGTTTTAAAACACCGGGTTTGTGATAATTTGTCGTGGCGCCCTAGGGAATGAATACACTTTGCATATTTCAGGAAGATAGAATAGTAATATTTCTCACCACATTTACTGCATGATTTAATAAGAAACTGTAAGTAAAATTATTCATATCAGCGGCTGACACAATAGACCTCATTAAATGGTCATCGCTAGACTCTTATACTATGCTCTTAACGTTTATAAAAAGTCATTTGAAAACCTGTACTTGGTCAATACAATGCCCCCCTACTCCCAAGAATCTGAATGCCCTCTCATAGTTAGCTTGAAAGAGAAACACTTGATAAAGAAAAGCAAGGAAGTGAAAGGTCACCTGAAAGAGAAATTATATTCTCAGGTACGAAGAACATGAGCTACACTGATTAATTGTAAGAATATTATTAAAGAATGATGTCACCCAAGGTGGGTTTGGGCAGCCATGAGGGCCTTAAAGAACAAAAGCAAAGGGACCAATGTTGGTCACGTGTCTCTGTTCAGTCTCTGTCTAGGAGAGAAGCATCTTGGCCACATGATTTTCAATCTCGACCAAAAAATTACCTCATGTAAGTGGTAACAGTTGGTCTTGATGCCATTAAATGTTTAGGGTATCAATTAGCTGATTCCTTGTCTTCAAAGCAACCTTCAGATTTCCGTGTAGATCTGCCTATGGAAGAAAAGGACCTAATTGTTGGGGTTTTGAATAATTCTGACTCATAGGACAGAGATTTTTCATGACAGATCCAAAGGGTGGCTTCCTGGGTACCTTCAATAGAGGGACAGAATGCATGCATGGTGCCAGCAAAGGCACTCTTGGTCTTTGTACCAATGATTTTCCTTGCTGTTGGACCTTGTTTCTATCTCCCATGCACTGCAGTTAGGCTGAGCCGTCTTCCAGGTCCCGCCCGGCATTGCTGAGGCTCAGCCTAAAAAACAAAGGCCTGACATGGATGACACCACTCTGACATTTCTGGTTCATCCCTTCCACTGAGTCCCCCAGAATCACTTGTCACACTCCTGGCAAAACTTATCAGGAACATTTAATTATGCCTGTCACTGTTTCCGATACCCGTGGTGACCATGTTTTCCAGCACAGAAATTGGACATGCATGGCTGAGTCTGTGTACAGAGAACAATGGGCTGGAATATTTAATAACGAGTGTCATTTTAAAAATTCAGAACATGTGGCTCCTCTGCTTCCATATGGTGCCAGTGAGAGAAACATAATAGAAGACAATTCTGGAATACGTTTTGCCTCTACAGAGGAATTGATACATTCACTTTTTTAGTAAAAATAATTATTTCCTTTTTGTCCTGGATATTACATAATTTTTTTTTTTTTTTACTTTTTATTGCTCCTCATTTTCTAGTTCTCCCCTTGAATTATACCACAATTTTAGCTGCCCCAGAAGGATGGTTAATTAGTTCGTTCCACCCCATATCCACTTCCCAGTTTTTCCATTAAGGGAGCTATTAACAAAAGCTCCCTTCCTTGGGGCCATGAGCTGTAAGTATAAATTCAGGGTGGGGTTTCCAGAAAGGCTGCTTAAAGTAGTGGTTCTCAACCTTCCTAAAGCCACGTCCCTTTAATGCAGTTCCTCATGGTGTGATGACCCCGAACCATAAAATTATTTTCATCACTGTAATTTTGCTACTATTATAAATATTTACATTATGATTCATAACAGTAGCAAAATTATAGTGATGAAGTAACAACGAAAATAATTTTATGGTTGGGGGTCACCACAACATGAGGAACTGCATTAAAGGGACGTGGCATTAGGAAGGTTGAGAACCACTGGCTTAAAGGGTGCTGCCCACCCATTGGAAGGGGACTCTTGTCTTTCCTTTCTCATCCTATCTGTTGACTGGCTGGTTTCTCTGGCACATCAGGAGCCACCTTGGACCATGAGGTACCCCAAGGGATGAAAGCCAGCACTAGGATGATTGAACAAAAAGATGGGTCCTGGGCCCAGCCGTTGTGGCTCAGTGGTTGAGCATCAATTTATGAACCAGGAGGTCACGGTTCGATTCCCGGTCAGGGCACAAGCCCAGGTTGCGGGCTTAATCCCCAGAGTGGGGCATGAAGGAGGCAGCTGATCAATGTTTCTCTCTCATCACTGATGTTTCCATCTCTCTCTCCCTCTTCCATCCTCCCTAAAATAAACAAAAAATGTATGTATATGGGTCCTAGGTCCTTGACGTCTAGAAAGTCCCCTTAGTAACACTGGCTGCCTGGCTATAGGTTTTTCTTAGGTGAGTCAGAAATAAACTTTCATTTTGTTGAAGTCATTCTTATTTTGGTTTTTCTAATAAAATTGTTACACTATCTTTCTTTGCAGCACATCCCAGAACTCTTCAAAAATGAATTTCAGACTCACCCTATTTTTTAAGACAGACCACTCCAAAAATATCCTCCAAATTTAATGAAAATCTGTCTCAACATTTTTGTATGATGTAGTCATTAGACAAATATTTCATTTCATTATATATTTCATGCATAATTATGACTTTTGTTGCAGGCAGGATAAAAATCTTTTGGTGAGGAGGTAGAGTTATAAATAAATAATTAACAGCAATAAACCAAAGTATAAAAGTATTTTCAAGTGGTAGCCTTCACCCATCTTCTTTAATGAAAATATTTTTAAAAATTGAAATTAGCATAGTACTTGTACTAGTACATAAAAGAAAGCATCTAATGAATATTCTATCAAGGATATAGAACGTCCCCATAAGACTTACTGATATCATTTACCTACAGAGGAAAAATCACTTTTTCATAGATTAAACCAAGATAAATATCAGCCCACTCCCTGTCCAAAGTGTCATAAATTTTGTATTAGTGAACTAATGAGCTTTAATAAAATCCAAATTAAGCCTTATAGTACTTGGGAAAGAATCTTTCTTTCCTCTCGACCCTAGGTCTTTCCACTCATCTTCAAAGGAAGCATTAATGAGAAGCAATAAATCTCAGCATGGCCATGATTAAATTTCATGAATTAAACAGAGGTACTTTCACAAAATGGTAAGTTCAATCAGCAGAACAGATATTTTTCTTTCTCAGCCAAACTAAGGGCCAAATTAATATTCAGATCTTGGTATAAGTGATGACATTTTTATTCCTTCTATAAGTGAGTATGTTTTTAAATACCTTCAAGAGTAAATTACAAAATGATAATTGGTGCCTTTAAAAATAGGGCCTCCCACTGTCTTTCCTTCCCCTCTTCCTCCACCTCTTCATTTCCACCCCCCAACATACACATAAAGGCAGCGGCGGCTACTTGGCAACATGGAATGATAATCGTGGTTCTGGGTACGGAATGCAGCTTTAAAAGTCTGGATTCTTTGTTGTAAATGAAAAGCAGCAGCTTGGAAGTGATTTCTCCTAGTCGCTCTAGGTTTTCCAGTGTCTTGACAATAAACAGCAGTTTGCTGCCAGCGTTTTAAATGACCTACATTTGTGTGCAAAGCCATGTGGTCCAGCCCAGCAGGTTTAGAGAGGGGAGGGAAGATGATCTGGCACCAACTGCTTATCAGGACAAGCCAACTCCAGGTTCTTCCTCCTTGGTGTCTCCAATCGTGCCATCTGCTGATCCATTAGGCCAGCGTCTCTCCTACTGCTGGAAGGGACATTTGTTCCCTATAATTTGCCACTTTTCCAAACGGTTGAGGGAAATTGGACTCACTGCTGGAGACCAGAGGCGGGCAAGGCTGGGAATGATGTGGGTGAGCTAATGCCAGCCCTTCTCCATGTATCTGCCACTGGTGAGGGTCAGGATTCACATGGCTAATGTTTTCCCGGCTAACTTGGAGTGGACACCTGGAGCAACCAACAACCGTCTTGTTGTCCTCATATTTGTCAGACTGTGTATTTGAATTTGGGTTGGGAGAATATTGTCCCTGGATTCAGGGCTTAAATAGATTGCTCAGAGCAGGTCCAAATAGCTATAACTCCAAAGCCAGGAGGTTCAAGGAGACAATCCCTACGCATTTCCAAGGTGAATGCAGGACCAAAACAACCGTACCTCAAGATATGAGTGCCCTAACATATGAGATTTTTGAGATACGAGCCGTCGAGCGAGCGATTTTTGCTTTGAAATACGAGCAACATTTGAGATAGGAGTAATCACATGGATAGGCCGGCTGCACACGACCCACCAGTTTACTGCGACTCGAGCTTCTGATAGTTTCCCACTCCTCAAGGTTACGGAACAAATTAAACTCTTATCTTGAGGTACCACTGTACTAGGTCCCTTTTAGGTCCCTACTTATTAGGTGCCTTTTGCCTTCAATGTTGGCCAGAGTTCTTCTCTTTGCTAATAGTTTATTTCTGTCCAATTTCTGGTCCTATATCTCTTTCCCATGCCCAGACACAAGGGCATGACTCAAGATGAGCTCCAATCACAGTACCTCAAACTCTTGGACCTAGTCATTGGACTCAGGATGGGCAAATGGAGACAGAGTCCTTATCTATTTTATGAAGAAAACATTCATTTAATCATAAACTTTTTTTTTTTTTACACAACTCCACTTAGAGAGAGGTACTTTTCTGGGTGATGCTGGAAAGTAGCAATGAACAACACAGATGTGATTCCTCTCTGTGGAGTTTACATTATGGAGATGGGGGTGGGCAGGAGGAAGGCAAATGATAAATAAAAGAACAAGATGATTTATGATAGTGATCGTGAATGGGGCCAACACCCAGTGAGAAGCGGACCTTGGAGCGGAAGGAGGCCCTAGGGGAACCAGAGTTGCTGGTTGTGTCTGTCCCATAAGACCGGTCCCAGCCTTGCTTTCCCTGGGTTTTTATATCATGAGCCAATAGGCTCCTCTTCGTTGCCAAAGCCAGCTCAGAGTCTCCACTCCTACAGTCCTTGGATTCCAAGATGAGCGGTTATGCTCATTCTCCTGAGAAGCTTTTCATTGGGCCTGGGGCGTTGACACAGTTGCACATAAACAATACCTAACCGTGTGTTGGCCACAGTATTGACTGGCCCACCTGCTAAGAGGCTGGCCTGGTTACAGAGAATGGCTCTTTGGAGAAGATCCTGGAGCTGAAATTGCGTTCAATTTAATCCTCATTAAATATCCATTGCCGAATAAGAAAACAGGGGAGTGCCGAGAAAGGCAGATAAGATCTCAGATTTAAAACCATTCAAAAGTATTTTTAGTTTATTGATTAATTGATTAAGGGTAATTATGAAGGGAGACTGGCAGGAGGTAGAGACTGGGCTAAAAATCTAAGGGGGATGGAGGAAAGCCACTTTTTGTTATTGTTAATCTTTACCCAAGGATATCTTTCCATTGATTTTTTTTTTAAAGAGAGATGAAGGGAGAGAGAGAGACAGAGAGAAACAGCAATGTGAGAGAGACACATCGATTGAATGCCTCCTGCATGCCCACCGACCAGGGCCGGGGAACCTGCAACCCAGGTATGTGCCCTTGCCCAGAATCAAACCCGGGACACTTCAGTCTGAGGGCCGACTCCCTATCCATTGAGCCAAACTGGCTAGGGCCACTTTATTTTTATTTTTTAAATCTCTTCCTATGCTCTTCCTCACTGATTTATCCGTCGAGGAACTTTAATTACAACATGTATAGTAATAATTCCCAAACATGCCCAAACCGGTTTGGCTCAGTGGATAGAGCGTTGAGCTGTGGACTCCGCCAAGGTTCGATTCCGGTCAAGGGCATGTACCTTAGTTGTGGGCACATCACCAGTAGGAGGCGTGCAGGAGGCAGCTGTTCGATGTTTCTCTCTTATCGATGTTTCTAACTCTCTATTCCTCTCCCTTCTTCTCCGTAAAAAATCAATAAAATATATTTTAAAAAATTCCCAAACTTATACAGGAGCTAGTTGTCTATTAAAGTCGCTCTTCTTTCATGACCATAAAATCTTGTATTCAGTATATAGAAGTCTGGGAGGGATGGGAACGCATCCAACGCATGCTCAACAAAAAGTCTGGCCACTGAGCAAGCTCCAGTCAAAGACAAGACTAAAGTTAATTATCTGCATAAGGCAGGACGTTTGTCATCAACTCAGCAATATGCGGTGACAAAATTGACAAGGACACCACCCTCGCTTTTGGTGTCCTCCCAAGTAAAAGGAAGGTAACAGATTAGAAAAGAGAGGTCTCTCCGTGCAGAAGGAGTTTCCGTAATTGAATTGGATATTGATCATAAGGTTGGTGAATTAAGCAACACAGTTTGCATCACGGGGTTTGGCACTGGAAACAGCAGGCTTGTCACCGGGGATTCGTCCTTGATGAGCAGGATGACAGGTCCTGAGAACCAAGGGCCAGGAGGCACAGACGTGTGTCTCTTCCTTCGCCCACCTGCTCATTCGGTGCTCCTGTTTTCCTGTGTGTGATGAATCGTGCTCCCAGCAAAGGCGCAAGGTCAAGGTCAAGAGGATTGAGGTTTGGAAGACTCATGAGTGTATGGCTTCTGAGGCAAATGAGATGTGTGGGGCTCACTGTTTTACTTTCTTGATCAAGCAGCTTGATATTTTAGCTTGCAATTCAATACTCTCATAGCGATACCGCGCCTTGATTATTGAAAATCCTGCAGGAGAACTAACTCTGTTTTGCAAGCTTCAGACACCCTGACCTCAACCTCCTCCGTCTCTCACTGATCCCATTGGTTTGGTAAATCAATTTTGCTAACGTAAATTTTCTTAGGAACCCCATGATCTTTTTGTAGTAGAAAAGGCTGTATAAAAATACAGGAACTGCTACAGCAGAAGAATGCATGAAAGAGATGGAAATCCAAAATAATTCTGCCTTGATAGAGGGGGTTTGAGGGGGGACAGGGAGGCTATGGAAATGAGGTGACATTTGGGTTAGAGACTTAAGAATAAGTACCAATTTCCCAAGTGGGTGGAATGGGAAAGGCTGTTCCTGGTGAAGAGAATGGCCCGGATTCTCCATTGCCAAGAGGTGTAAACACGTGTCAAGTGCAAAAGCTGGTGTCTGGTTGGCCTTTGCTGGACTAATGTAATGGATTGCATAGCAAGTCAGTACTAGCCATGGCCGCCGGCTGCAAAGAACAGCGCTGGCCCGGAAAGGCAGGCGGTGCCAGGCGGAAGCTGGAAGACCTCGTGCATCATTGCCTTGGAGTTCCCATTTATTTCTGAGTGCATTGTGGTTTTTAAGCAGGGCCATGGCGTGATGAGAACCAAGTACAGTGGTACCTCGAGATACGAGTTTAGTTCGTTCCGTAACCTTAAGGTGTGGGAAACTATGAGACGCTCGAGTTGCGGTAAACTGGTGGGTCGTGTGCAGCCGGCCGATCCGCGCGATGACTCCTATCTCAACTGTTGCTCGTATTTCAAAGCAAAAATCGCTCGCTCGACGGCTCGTATCTCAAAAATCTTGTATGTTAGGGCACTCGTATCTCGAGGTACCACTGTATAGAGAAAAAAGGCAAACAGGATGAAACGGGATGAGTTAAAAAGAGGAGTGACGGGGAAGATACATAGTCACTCAGATGGATTGATCGCCAGGAGGAGTAAGGTGTGGTTTCAGGGGGTGGGGGTGATTGTATGGGAGGGGGGCGGGCATTGACATAGCTGTCCCTGTTTCCTGGCACCCACAGAATCCATTTCCCCAGCTTCCCAACTCTTTTTATGAGCACCTGCTCTCATTTGCAAGGAATTAAACACACACACACACACACACACACACAAGAAAACCATCTACAACCTAGAAAGCCAAATTAGCTCACTCAGAGCTAAAATTACTTCAGCAAAGATAATGGCTTCTTTCAGCTCCCAGGGTCTCATTGTCTCTCCTAAAGGTTCAAAATAGAAAACAGATTAAAATCCTGAGTACGTATCCTAAAAAGGATGTCTGCTCCCTTCCCTGGGGGGGCGATAGATTTAAAAGGCCATGGGATCTAGAGACTGCGTGTCAGACAAGCTTCTGCTGCCAGCGGTCTTTTTTTTTTTTAATTGAGCCAATAATCTGAGACGTGTCCATGTGCTCTCTACAGAACCCATCCTTGGCGTGAAGCAGATCCGTCCTGTTTCGCCGAGCAGACCCGCTGCCAATGGCTTCTTTTAATATTTCAGGTCAGGGGAGGGTGTGGGGAAGGTGGAGAGAGGGAGAGAGGAGGAAGAGGAAGCCTATTTTGGTCTTTGCTTCAGAAATTAACTTGGTTCCCAGTGAATGCGTCTGTTCTATTAGCGTCACTCCCTCGGGGAGTGCCCAGAACAGCAAGCAGCCTCTTCTTTCACTCCCTCCCGTGTCCCTCTGCCCTGCCATCGCAACCCACTTTGTGCGGCTGCCCACTCCCCAAGACCCCCCTCTGGATCCTCCGGGGGGACCCCGAGGATCACCCCTAGGGAGCCCCTGGCTGGGAGCTGTCATGGGCCTTTAGGCTCTCATTGGGCGAGCCGACTAATCTGGCCTGGAAATAATGAAACGCATCCAAAAATCTCTCCTAAGCCTTCTTAGCCCTGGACCCAGGGATATTAACTGCGGGGTGAGGGTGGGGGAGAGGGCCATCCGAGGCTCCGGACCGGAGGCCTCAGTGATTATGTAAATCAGAAAGTCAATCCAGCACACGTCAGTGTGGGAGTGGGGGGGGGGGGCACGGGCTAGGGGCAGAGGGTGGGTGGATGGTGGCCCTGGTTCCTCTGCCTCCTCATGAGACATATTACCTTCCGCCGGAGATGACAAGGCACATGTCAGCCTGAGAAAGCCTCCCTCTCACCCTTTCTGAGACAGCTGATGAAATCACAAGTTGTCACTCATTGGCTGTTATCTCGAAAGGTGTTATTTTAAAAATAAGTTACCATCGACTTCACTTTTCCAAAACTCTTCTGAGGTTATTATTATTATCTAAGCCCAGAGGCAATTTTTTTAAAATTATGCCTTCGGGACCAAAGATGGGGAGAGTCGGATATTTGGGGGTTTCCATCAAAGCTGAATGGACTAAGACAAGGATGAACGGTGGCCACACAGTTCTTGATTTTCCTCCCATTAAGAGGAGGGTCTGTGTCCTTTCCCCTTGACTAAGAGGACGAGCAGAATAAGTGAGGCTCTGCCAGTTTCGAGGCCTGAAGGGTTGGCATCGGTGCTTTTGGAGCCCTGACCATTGATGTCAGATATCTGACGGTTCTGCTGGAGAGATCACGTGAGAGGCCCAGAGATCACATGGGAAGAGAGGGTGATTCAGCTGCGCCCCTCCAGGTCCCACGCACGTCAGCGACCACTTCTTGGACCCTCGAAGCCACCACACATCAGCTCAATACTACATTGAGCAGGAGACCCACCTGAATTCCCGCATCCATCATGAACGTAATAAAATGATTGTTATTTAAGGTTTGTGTCAGAGCAATTGATAACCAGAACAGAACATCATCGGACAACTAGGCTTTTACGGAGACAGGAGCAGAGAGGGGCCCTCTGAGGAGTGTCTTATTTGAGAGTAGGACGTCAACAGCATTCTCCTCCTCCTTGGAATAAGTCATCGAGCCAAAAGGCGGCAAGGAAGGTATAATTAGAGGCCCCCCCCACCTCCCACCCTCCCACAGAGCAACGCAGAGTAATTGGGAGGAAGCCTGAGAGCAGGTGTCCCGGACGTGAGTGTGTCAGCATGTGGGTTGCGGGAACTTCTCTTGTCATTTTGAAAGGGCCTTCTTCCCAACCTGAGGCTCCTGTCATCCTGTGGGCTCAGCTGGAGCTTCTGAAAAATAGGCTGCCTCCCCTGCACCCCGCTTCCGCCTCCCACAGCCTGCAGCAGGGATGCTCAGGGGTTGGTTAGAGAAGGCCCTGGGTGGGACAGGTCTCCTAGCATTCACAGGAAGAGAAAGGCTCTTCCCAGACAGGAGGTGGGTTTTGACATAGAGATTGCTTTGGAATCTTGGGCAAAGAAGAGAAAGCAATATACTTCCTACAAGGTTATCAACATGAGTAATTATTCCTTCCTTCCTTCCCTCCTTCCTTCCTTCCTTCCTTCCTTCCTTCCTTCCTTCCTTCCTTCC
>JAAGEH010000076.1:1169464-1207123 GCA_011751065.1 Lasiurus cinereus | reverse complement strand
TCCTTCCTTCCTTCCTTCCTTCCTTCCTTCCTTCCTTCCTTCCTTCCTTCCTTCCTTCCTTCCTTCCTTCCTTCCTTCCATAGGATGTACTGAGCAGGACAGGGGTTTATCAGCTCCCAGGGGATTATGGGAAGCAGACGTGAGGGCAACACAATGCTGGCTCTGAGATGGAAGAGGGTAATGAGCCAGGGCAGTCTCTCCTCTTCTCCAAACACCAAATTCATTCCCTCATCGGGGACTGTGAAATTGCTGTTACTTCTGCCAGGTACAGCCTTCCCTTAAAATTTTCAAATAGCTTCTCCACGTAATTAAGTTCCTTAGAAAGGCCTTTCCTAAGTGCTCTTGTAGCTTCTCAAACCCACCATAACTCTATCCCCTAATCTTGCTCTATTTTCTCCATAACAATCATCACTCACTCCTGGGAGCTTAGTATATCTTATCTATACATCTAAAGAGCCAGGGACCATCACATCTGAAACAACCGAATGGACGACTAAACAGGCTGAGTGGGGCGACCAGGCCAGCAGGGGGGTTAGTGAGAGGTAACCAAATGACAGAATAGCACGCTGCATGGGGTGACCAGGTCAGCAGGGGGGCAGTGAGGGGCAACCAGGCTGGCAGGGGGACAGTTGGCGGTGACCAGGCCAGCAGGGGGAGGCAGTGAAGGTGACCTGGCCAGAAGGGGGGGCAGTTAGGGACAACCAGGCCAGCAGAGGGAGGCTACTGGGGGTGACCATGCTGGCAGGGGGTCAGTTAGGGGCAACCAGGCCAGCAAGGGGGGGGCAGTTTGGGGCAATCAGGTCAGCAGGCAGAGGTAGTTAGGGGTGATCAGTCTGGCAAGGAAGTTAGTTAGGGGCAATCAGGCAGGCAAGCAGGTGAGCAGTTAGGAGCCAGTGGTCCTGGATTGTGAGAGGGATGTCTGGCAGCTGGATATCCCCCAAGGGGGTCCTAGATTGGAGAGGGTTCAGGCTGGGCTGTGGGGATCCCCTCCATGCATGAATTTCATGCACGGGTCCTCTAGTATTAGCATAAATAATATATAACAATAACATAAATATAATCAATCTATTATAATGTATTATGAATAATAGTAATATCTTATGATATTATTATATATGATGTGCAATTATTATATTATATATAATACTATCTTAATAATATAATAATTTCATCTTGTACCAATATTGTTATAAGTAGAAATGGGGTATCCCCTTCTCCACTGGGTGCTAGAGGTGGAGTCTTTACAATGTTCTGAGGAAAAGAATTTTCTGAGACTCCCCCAGGAGGATGAGTGGGTTTGATTTCCGTGGAATTACATCTCCGAGTTTCCAAAGTCCCATTTCCCTTAATCCAGTCCTGGAAGCAGTGCAGCTGGGGATTCAGTGAGCTAAAAGCAAAGCCAGTGTCCAGCGTTTCTGTTCCTTGTTGGAATTGAGTCCACCATTAGTCTCGGCATTAGGCTAGTTGCAGTCCATTCGTCCACTGTGTGGGAAGCCAAGAGAGTGAGAACCAAGAGAGCCAGACAAGCTCTTTATTTAGGGAATTAAAGATCTCAAATCTTCCCGTGTTTGCCATGGCCACACCTACTCTGGCCAACGACCTGCTCCCAGTGTGACTGACAATCAAATACCTTCCCTATTTCACCCAGACTTTGCTGGGCTTGTGTCTGTTCTCCCCATGTCCAGGCCCTTTCCCCAGCGATCTGCTCGGCAGGGAACAGGCCTGGCTTCCCTGTGGAGTGTTACACGGCAGCTTCCTGGCAGAGCTGCCCCAATGGCATGCCTATACTATTGGCCTCCCCTTTGCTCCGTTCCTGTTATTAATAACTAGGTTAATTAGAATGGTATCATTACAATATCAATATCTATGTCTCTCACTAGTTGATGAGCTCCATGAGTGCAAGGACCTTATAGCTCTTGTTCTCTGCTGTGTTGACTGGTAACTGAGAGGCAAGATTAATATATTAGACATGGAGCTCTCTAAGATTCCTTTAAAGAGTCTTTTTTTTTCTTCTTCCTCTCCACTCCTCCTCTTCCTCCTTCCCTTCCTCCTTCTGCACCTCCTCCTTCTCCTCCTCCTTCTTCTTCCTCTGTTTTCATGATTCCCGCAGTGCCTTGTACCTGGGAATTCTTCATATATTTGTAAGGTTGACTGAAAGCTAAATTCTGGGTGCTAAATTTTTAAATATAATTTCTAAGTTTGCTTTGGTCCCCTGCATGCCTATTGCCATGTCTTTTTATTTCCAAATAGCACCTTTCTGCTTGACTCTGCATGAAGTGCCTGAAGAATTTATCAGAGAGGGCTCAGCTGAGCTGCCTTGCCTTTCCTGCCTGTGTGACCCTTGGGAGCCACCACGGGGCGAGGAAGGGAGGGGGGGATGGTGGTTGTCTGCCAGGGTGAGCAATGCCCAGGTCTCAAACAGCTGGAGCCTGGTGTCTGTGTCAACATAGCTACTGGTCCTTCTCAGACTCTCATTACCATTTTCATTATCTTCCCTGTTTTACATAAGCACTTGACCTTTTCTGCCCTATCTCAATCTGTAAATCCACCCTGGGTATGTTAGACTGGTTTATCACTCCAGCTGATCCCAGATTTGTCAAACTTTAGCAAGGGCTGGGCAGCAATTTCTTGTACAATTTCTCTATTAAACAGATCTTGCTTGGAGTAGAGGCACCGAAAGATGATGATGTGAGCTTTGGAATCAACCAGACTTGAATTACTCGACTGCTTTCTAACTGTGTGACTTTGGGCAAATACTAGTACATTATTCTCTCTCACTTCAGTTCTTGTCAAAATGGAATTTTTAAAAATATGATTGTCATGCAAGTATATAGTGAACATATGTGGAAGATTTTTAAACTCATTTTATAGTTAATTTTATGTGACTTGATCATGGAATATCTGGCTATCTGGCTAAGCATTTTTCTGGATGTGTCTGTGAGGATGTTCCCAGAAGAGATTAGCATTTGAGTTGATGAGCTGAGTAAAGCGAATTGCCCTCTCTTTTATGGGTGGGCATCATCCCATCCATTGAGGGCTGGAATGGAACAAAACCCTGGAGGAAGAGAGGACTCATTTTCTCTCTGGCTGCCTGACTGGTTGAATTGGGCGTTGATCTTTGGCCCTTGGAGCCGCTGGTTCACAGGTGTTCCTACTCAGACTGGAATCCAATACTGGCTTTCCAACACCCCAGCCTTCCGACTGTACCACTGGCTGTCTTGGGTCTCCAGTTTTCAGATGACAGATCATGTGACTTCTAAGCCTCCATGGTCACATGAGCCAGTTCCTTATAATCCACTTTATTCTTCCATATATATATTCTATTGATTTTGTTTCGTTGGAGAACTCTATCACACTTATTAAGGAGGAAGTCTACAGGAGGGTAAAGCTGGGTCCAAGAGCATCCACAAATAGATATTTGTTCAAGATATTTAGGAACATAAACTTAGCCTGCCAGGCAAGGAATGTTGAAATAAAACTGCTAAGTTAGATATAAAATTATCGAATGTTCTATATAGGGCAACAAAGCTGTAATCTTTGGGGCTGTCTTTTACACCCAACAGAGATCATTTGCATCTCTACTGAACAAAATTATTTGCAACTTATCAATCTTTCTCAAGCTAACATTGAACTTTGCACAGGCTAGACCCTAATTAACAGTAAATAGCAAATGAAAGTTTAATGGTAATCCTTGGGAGTATCTATTAGATATTGTCCCCAATATGACATTAAAGGGCATGCAACATTCTTTGCCTTTTCTCCAAGTTTTGAATAATTTTTCTTATGTAACATAGAGTACTACAGGATATCTTGCATAGTATAGAGGAAATAGTGTTTCAAGTCATATAGAAGGCTCTTCTTTCTTGGTCAACTAAACTGATAATTTACCAAGTTATTGCCAGTTATTAATTTTTTGTTATGTATCAATAGCATCATGTAGCATAGAGGTGTCCCTCTTCCAACCTCCCAGGCTCTGAATGCCCCAACCTCTCTCCTTCGTTGCTCCAGTCCTTAGAGTTGGTAGCTGCTTCCTGCTATTACTATCTCTGTGTTACCTCAGTATTCCCTTTTAGCTCTATCCTTCCTTCAACATCTGTTCAATAAATTTATGTTATATTCTCTGTTAAAAGAATGAGTACAGTTTCTGTTTTCCTGACTGTTATAGGAAGAGAAGGAGCATATATTTATCCATTCTGGGTGACAAGGAAATGTCCTATTTAAAAGGTGACATGACTTCTACAATGGCATTCAATATTACATTCAGAACTATTGCTTTGATTACTTCTGTAAAAACATTTGCTGACTTTTTCCTACAAGCAACACACTCTCAAAACACTTTGCATACATTATCACATTTAATCCTCAAAGCAAACCTATTGGCTATTTGTTATTTTTAGAGATTGTAGTTCAGAAAAAAAGCTGACTAGCTCTCTCAAACTCTCACTAGCAAATGGTGGGAGTGACATTCAAATCCAGACACCTAAATCCATGCTTCTTCATAAATTGCACCCCATAGTCATGGATCCTGTTTGTATTGTGACAGAGTAAAAAGGAAAATGTGGTGATTGTGTGGTAAATGAAGGGGGCATGTAGAAGAGAATATAGGAGGGATAAATGGTGATGGAATAAAATAAAATAAAATAAAATAAAGTGTGTGTGGGAGATTATTATTCAAAAGTATTTAAAAAGGGGACAAACTTTTCATCAAGATGAAAAATAAGTCACAACCAGGTAGTTCAGTTGGTTAGAATATCATCCCAATAACCAAGGACGTGGGTTCAACCCCTGGTCAGGACACATATAAGAATCAACCAATGAATGCATTAAATAAATGGAATAACACATTGCTATTTCTCTCCCTCCCTCCCTGTCTCTATCTCTCCCTTTCTCTCTAAAATAAGTAAATAAATAAAAATAAAATAAAATAAAATCAGGAAAATCTACAGGCAGTGAGAGCATTCTGTAAGAATCATCAGGGCTCAGAGGTAGACATAATGGCTTCACAAGTAGTGCTTGTTCAGAACCATGGACAGCAGCTGCGGTGTTCCTTAGAGTGCCACCACCTTCTGTCCCCATGGCAATGCAAAGTGCATTTCAGACTGTGCAACTGCCCTGTATTGCCCTGTGGGCTGTGTCTTGCATAGGGGTGCTTGGCTAAAGGGGTGAGAGTGGGCTCTAGTGGTAAGCTTTGCAACCCAGTGCAGGACTGTGACTCTCCTGGGGGAAGGAGCACCTTTTAAAAGTTCTCTCACAGAAACAGGGCTGTCAGGGGCCCTGTTACTGTGGGTCATGGTCAAAAAGTCAGAAAATGATTCTAAAGTTGAGTAGCTGCATGCCAACATAGCAGGGGTAAAACCCAGGCAGGCTGAGTTTGGGTGAGGAGAGGAGGGAGAGATACTACTGGGGATTTTTTTTTGGGGGGGGGGGAATTTGGGAGAGAGCCTTGGAAAGCATGAGGATGCTAGGTGTTTGAAGAGAAAGGAGGTTTAAGAAGGGAGTAGGTTGCTTAGTAGAAGCAAATTTCTCAAACATGACGATTTTGCCCAAGAGTGGGTCCCAACCTTAGGTCTGCGGCAGCAAAGAGAGATAAGGAGTTGCTATCAGAAGATCTGGGTTTAGTTCCTAGCTTCACAAAGTTACATTTAATTCACCTCAGTATCCTTAGCTCTGAGTACAACCTGCAAGGTGATTGTGTATTGAACGAAACCACTTACAGATTCTGTGCAGCGCTGAGCCAATCCTTCCAGACATGTCTGAGATGTCTCCTCACTCACATGCAAAACAGGGTCGCGTTTTCCTCAGAGGGTTATTGTGAGAATCAGATGAGATCACCGAGTTGCTTGTTGTATAGTAATGATGCAAGCTGGCTAATCTCCATGTTTATTTATGTGGAGCAGAACATACTGTGGGGTCCATAGAAATGTGTTTGGGGCTGCTACTACAAATGCTGTAAGAAAAGCCGGGATTCTATGTTGAAAGGGAAGGATTCCTGAGGTATATTTAAAATTAAACATTTTATCATTCAATGGTGTAAAGCATGCATAATTAAGATGGTATAAACACGTGCCACGTCAGCTGAATAAAAGCACCTGCTGAACCTTCAGAAGGAAGGCTGTCAGCTCCCATCATTTTTGTTTGTTTGAAAAGCCACCAGCTAATGCTTCTTTGAAAACCAGCATTCAGAACAAACCCACCAGGCAGACTTCTCCAGGAGACGCAACAGTTTGATCTCCCAATCCAGGCCAAGTTATTAACAAGATGCAGAAATTATTTCAAAATGATGTAGCAATGGTGAGACCATGGCAGGTGATTAGGAAATGAGAAGGGAGAGGGAGAAGGCAATGGAGACAAAACATCCGAAGAGTGTCAAACCCAAGGCAATTTAGGAGCTTTTTCGTATCAGGACACCTGCCGCTTAGACTAAAATATCCACTCTGAGGCTTTAAATAGGTGAGCGCCAACGTGACACCAATGATGTCACTCTGGAAAACATTGACCCATGGGGGTGACGGTCCATAAAATTCTTCCCAAAGATGTAAACGTTATTTGTTCCAAAGGAGGAAAGGAACGCCAGTCTAAGTCCCGCTTCCCCAGACATTCTTTTTACGGCATAAATGAATGATCTTGCTGTTTGCACTGACAGACTCTCAGAGGTGTTTAATCAGCTGTCTCTGACAAAACACAGCATTTTTTTTAAAGGCTGGCACATTTACAAACACAGAAAAACCAGCCTGTAATCCCTCCTAAAACGGAGCCAGGGTTCAGCTCCATTGGATGAGATGACATTATCGTGTGTACCTCTCCTCGAATGCATAAACAGAGCACAGCTTGGGAAGTTCAGGGACATGCAGACCATAAATACTGCACGGGGTATATTAGCCAGGGCCAGCCGGGAAGGTCAGCTCGACCTTCCTACCCCAGGTACAAGGAGAAAAGGGGGAAGATGCTGGAGCCGAGACAAGAGATTACCTGTTGGCTGCTGCTGACAGTGGCTCATGCGGAGAGAAAGCCTTCAGCCCAGCAGAGGAGGCAGGGGCAGGAGAATGGAGGTAATGAGGATAGACATTTCCTCAAGAAGGGGGATATCTGTGTATGCCAGACACAGAGAATTATTATCTCCCCTCATTCTTGCCTCCTTGGAAGCAAAAGGATGAGAATGCTAAAATGCATAGTCTGAGATGGGCCTGGACATAATTGGGAGTCTGTGCACAAAGGCAGCGATTGCTGACCGCCCACTGTGTGCTGGGACTGGGGACACGAAGGTAATGAAGATATCCCTGCCATGGGGAAGCTCGCAGTCTCCATGGGGAGAACATAGTCATGGCTCGTGGTGGCACAGACCCCAGGTCTGGCCAAGTTAAGCAGGACCGGCATTGCTTAAAAGGATATTAGAGGGCTTGCCAAGTGGGGCACAGAATAGGACAAAAGCTTGAAGTCAGGTCCCTGCTTGCACCCCTGGTACCCCAACACTAGGACCCCAGGCACTGCCACTGGAACAGCTGCCACGATTGCAGGTACCCTACTCTGTGTCAAGCCTGGGGAAGGGTATCTGATTGAAGGAAGCCAGTCAGGAGCCCTCACTTTATTTTTTCATTTATTTATTTTAAAATGTATTTTATTGATTTTAGAGAGGAAGGAAGAGGGAGTGGGAAATAGAAACATCAATGATGAGAGAGAATCATTGATTGGCTGCCTCCTATGTGTCCCCTACTGGGGATCGAACCTGCAACCCAGGCATGTGTCCTTGGCTGGAATCGAACCTGAGACCCTTCCTTCCACAAGCTGAAGCTCTATCCATTGAGCCAAACCAGCTAGGGCAGGAGCCCTCACTTTAGTGACAGGAAGACTAGGAGAAAGAGCATCTGGCATCTTGTTTCTAGGGTGGGAAGAAGGCATATAAGAAATAGGGGGTGATCCACACACAGGAAGGAGGTTCAGATGTTAGGTGGCCAACAAGAAAGACAAATGTCCACTCCTGGTGACTAAAATAGGTATTTCAGAATATATAAGAAATGCCCAATGGGGGCATGCACAGGGAGTTTTGGAACACCAAGTAGAGAGGAGGGAGCTTTTCTGACTGGAGGAAGCTTTCCTGGAGGGAAGGATGCAGAGTCTGAATGAGGAGTAAGAGTGAGCCCAAGGGGTACAGGAGGGCAGGCACTGTAGACAGTGCAGAGCATGGACAGTTCAGTGTCCAGAGTAGAGAGGGTGGGGTGGGAGCTGATGAACTGGAGTCTTGGAAAGAGCATGAGCAGGGATCGCCAAGTCCTGCAGCTTCTTTTCCAGGGCAGAAGGTCCTATGAGTCTGCATGGGAGCTTGGTGTGCAAATCCCTGCAAAGAGTGTCAGATGCAAAGGACCATTTTGGCAGCAGCAGGGAGGGGGCTGAGGCAGGCAAACTTGAAGCCGAGGAAACTAGCAGGAAGCTGCTGCAGTTGTGAAATGTGAGATAAGGGCCTGAGATGGAAGGCGGGGGGTAGGGGGGAGAAAGGGGAGGGGCACGGCGGAAGAACTGGATGGATCTGGGAAATATATGCGAAGCCAACAGGAGCAAGACTATGTAGAGATGTCCACTAGACAGTAGGCTATTCTGGAGTTTAGGAGGGAGGTAATCTTGTGGCCTTCTGGTAAACCTGCTCTCTAAAGGAAAACACCCTGCTTTGTAGCATTTGCCAATTTCCATGGTGTAAATATGGCTGCCGTGGCTGATTTCAAGTTACCAATGGGTTAAGAGGCAGCTTGTAAATGTCCTAAATATTATTGATCTACCTTTGTGAGTGCGTCCAAGCCAGCTCCAGCACATCCCTAGAGGTCGAGATTAGAGATAGAGATTCTGGAGTCAAAGATGGCAGACAAAATCCTGAAGATGTGTAAAACCGAGAGTGCGTGGCCTAAAAGGGGCAGAGGGTCAAAGGTCCAATTCCTTACGATCCAGCACCTCCCTCCACCTCCTTCCTGTGGCAAAGAACAACCTCCACCTCAAAAGGATGGGAATAATTACATGGGCTCTGTGTCCAGTATGCAGAGCTCTAGACTCAGGAGCCCATAGACCTCAGGCTCCAAGGGAATAAAAGGTTAACTTGTGAGAATGAAAGTCCTAACAGCCCACCCCAAACAGATGATCACAGCCACCTGAGGAAGACTCCTCATCTCAAGGGGCAGTCTGTGAATGTACTTGCCCAGGAGGTCTGGAAGAGCCTATCCACGTGGTGTGGCCTGGGAGTATTCTGGGGACTAGCTGTCATTGAACCAGACTGCTACTCATCAGCTACATGGTGGCAGGACAGACTGAAGGAAGGATGCTCTTGTGGAAGGGCAGGGTCTCCAGAGGGCCCAGGATAAAACATGGTGAGAAAAGGGCCCTTGTCCGTCTGTCCAGCACTGGCTGCTCACACCCATGTCTTTCTCCCTGCAATGGAGATAGTGGCTTTGAGCTATGAAATGGCTTGTTATTATTCCCTATAAAAAACAGCTGACATCCTTTTCAGGGATTTGCAGACCCGCCAAATTCCCACACAGACATGTAGGATTCCCTGCCGTGGAAAGGATGCTGCAGGACGTGGGTATCCTAGACGATCTGGCAGATATATTTCTTCTCTTCTGCACTGCCATTGGTCAGGTGGTCAGCATCTCGTTAGATGGAATCACTTCTGCTTGAGTTTAGTAAACCCTAAACTTCCTACCATCATTATGACTTCTACTTCAGTGAGGTGTTTGTTGCAGGTTGTACCAGGCATGTCGTGTTTTCCTCACAACAACCTTACCAGGTAGGGATTGCTGACTCCATCGGCAGATAAGAAAAGTGGGGGGGGCTCATAGAGTGTAAGAGATTTGAACTGAGGATCATCAGACACTACCTGAGGCCTGGCCAGAGCAGGGGCCAAGCTAAGCTCCTGCCCCTTCACCCCACTTCTTAATGCAGCAGATACCCTTGCCCTGGGCCTGCGCAGATGGCTTCCCTGCCTCCCTTGGGGAGAACACGCGTGGGAGGCAGATGAGGGAGGAACTGTGGAAAAACGAGTGATGATATTCTAACAAATAAGGCAGACTCTTGATTACAAGCGCTGCTCTGTGACTCAGCGGATCTGTCCACGATCTTTATTTAACTACTAGAGGCCCAGTGCATGAAAATTCAGGCACTGGAGGGGGGATCCCTCAGCCTGGCCTGGCCCCTCTTACAGTCCAGGGGCCCTCAGGAGTGGGAGGTGACCCGTCGATCAGAGGAAGGCGATGCCCCATCACACCTCTGCTGCTGCTGCCATTGCCGGCAGTGAAAACCTTGGCTGGTCCTGGTTACTTGATCCTTGGATGACCCTGAGGGGACTGGGGGACTCTGGAGGCAGGCACATGGAGTGGCCAGGCATCCCTGGGGGCAGGCTTGGCTTTGCCACATGCCTACAGTCCCAGCAGGGCTGAGGGGACTGTGTGATGCCATCTTGTGGCTATGAACACTGCCATTTTGGGGAGCAAGGTAGTCAATTAATATATTCCCTCCTTATTGGCTGTGAGCACTGCCATATTTGAGGACAGGACAGTCAATTAGCATATTCCTTCCTTATTGGCTGTGGGCACTGCCATTTTGAGGGTGGGGCAGTCAATTAGCATATTCCCTCTTTATTACATAGCAGCATAGATTTTCTCCTCCAGGGCCTCTGTTTCTCAGATTGTCGGAGCCCTGTTATTGCATTGTGCGTCAGTTGGGCATCCTGGCCATTCTGAAGGCACCTGGCTCTCTTCGGGGCTTATGCAGACATGGCCAATACCTGGAAGATGATCCATGATAGCATGGTCCAAAATAGCCTCTCCTTTCTCAGCCAGTCCCTGCCACCTTGCTTGGTGCCATTTCTCCCTCAACTCATTCTCTTCCTAAACTCTCAATTTTTTTTTTTATTATGAAAAAGAATGTTAGTTCTCTTTATGCTATGACTTCGGGGTTGTATGCCGAGGACTGTGTTTTTACCACCAAACGGCTCACAGAGAATTCTGCCAAATAAATACCCATCCAGTCTGGAGGAGGGCGGGAAGGTAACAGGCCTGGCAAAGATGTCCAAGTCTTCATGGCAGTAGGGAGGTAGGCCCAGTCCTGGAAAGTTTGATATTGATTAGTAATGGTAACAGGGGTAGTTATAGCAACAGTGATAAGAAGGAGAAGAGAAGATACCATGTGTGTAGAACACACTAAGTGCCAGGTTCTGTGCTGGGGTTCTGTGGACGTTCACTGAGCTGACCGCTTATTCAGGAGGTCATGGGGGTCTAGCATGTCCCAAATGGGGCAGGAAAAATACTGCATTCGGGGGTTCTTGTTCCTGATGAGTTGTGAGCTCCTTTAACTGACAATCCTAGGAATTTTCCTCTCAAGCTGGAGAGGTGCCAAGGGAGAAAGCTGCGGACATCCAGGGCGAGTGCGGAGGGGTCGCCTGGAGGGCACTGCAGCCAGTGAGTCAGAGCGGGGTGGGTGGCTGGGCACCAGCTCGCTGCCCTAATTGCATTAGCACGTTGGCCAAGTTCATGCCCAGCCTCCGCAGTGGGGCCGGAATGGAAAGGCCTTATTTAATTTCAATCAAGATGGTGTCCTCCACCTCCTCGTGACAAGATCAGCAGACAGCCTGATCTCCAGTCTCCCCGCTTCCCATCTGAAGGTCATTGCTCTCAAGGATGCCCCACACTAGCCCAGGAACACGCAGGAGTGCAGCGCGCGCGCACACACACACACACACACACACACACACACACATACACTTGCTTTGCAACCTTGTAGGCCTTCTTTGACCCCTAACAGTGACCTTGGCCTCGGGGAGTCCATTCCACTTACCTCTGTGCCTTTCAGGGGCCCTCCCTTCCTATGACTCCAGCCTGTGTGCTGTGCACTCTTCTATTTAAAATGGTTTTGTAGGAAGAAGGGGCTTCTTACCCAGACGCTAAGTAATTTGACTCGTTTTTCTTGGGTTCTTGAGGCCTCCACCCATCCTGGGAGTCACTCTTTCTCTGGTACAGTTAGGGGGAGATGTATGTCCCATGTCCCTCCTGGGTCAAGACATGTCTCCACCACTTCTCTCCAACACTGGCATCCCATTTCAGGCCTCTGCTCACTTGGCTGGAGCTCTATCCTTTCCCAGTGACACAGGGACTCTAGGCTGAGTGAGCAGGAGCAAATGAGGGGCTTATGCAGACATGGCCGATACCGGAAAAATGATCCATGATAGCATGGTCCAAAACAGCCTCTCCTTTCTCGGCCAGTCCCTGCCCTCTTGCTCGGTGCCATTTCTCCCTCAACTCATTTGTTTCCTAAACTCTCAATTTGTGTGTTTTGTGTGTTTTTTACTATGAAAAAGAATGTTAGTTCTCTTTATGCTATGACTTCGGGGTTGTATGCTGAGGACTGTGTTTTTACCACCAAACGGCTCACAGAGAATTCTGCCAAATAAATACCCTTCTAGTCTGGAGGGGAATCATGCCTTTCCCTTAAGGAAGCAGATGTGGCTGCGGGCACTGTGGTTGGAGTCTTCTCTATTAAATCACTCTTTCCTGATAGGTGGCAAAATGGGTACATGGACACATGCCCATACATATTCGGTCTTGCAAATCTCTCTGCTGTCATTGTTCAAAAGATCTATTTGGCCGAGTGAACAGGGTGGGGGTACCTGGGTTATTTGTTCATCTCAGTGGGGCCTCTGGGTAACATGCATCTCCCCATATTTTAGTTACTCAGCACAGTAAGTTTATTTCTCACTGACATCCTTCCATGTGGAGCAGGTAGGGGGCACTCTACTCCATGCAGTCATGTAGGGAACTAGGCTCCTTCCATCTGTGGTTCCATCTGCCTGTGGAATCTCAGAGCCTCCTGCCTTCAGCAGGCAGAGGGGGAAAGGGAGCTAGGCTTGCTTGTGGGCAGTTTATATGGATTATGCCTACAATCCACATGGTAGTCATCATTTTGGCTCACATACTATTATTGGTCACATGGCCACACCTAGCTTCAAGGGTGGATGGGAAATAGAGTGTAGCTATCCACAAAATAGTTTGGAACATGGATGCTGGTGAACTCCTCTAGGGATAATTTCCCTCTCCTCCAAGGTAGATCTCCTTTTAGGGAGCCATTCAAGTTTAAAAAGGAACCCCGTCACCTTAATATGAGAATGGCCAGCCAACTGAAGCCTCCTGAATTCTTTTCTGGATAACGCTGTTGGGTCAGAGAGCACATCTTTTACTGTTAAGAGGAGGATCACCGAATCAACAAAAACAAAAAATTAAAAAAAAAAAAAAGACACCTTTGGGAAATCATAGTAACTTAGTGGGAGGAGAATGAAATGTTCTCAGCTGTCTCTTGCTACGGAAGATGTGAAGGGAATATAAATAAACATAGAACGAAGCACAAAAGTTATAGGGTTTCAATCTACAGAAAGAAACAGGGAAGTTTTTTGACACTAGTTAGTACATTGTGTGCAGTGGGCTTCTGATTCTCCCAGAAAGGAAACTCCCTGGACAGAAGGCATGAGATCCAGAGAGAGAAGCAAGAGGAAAGGCAGCCATTCCTTCTGGTGTGACCAAGACAACCACAGATTATGCCAGTTCTCCCTGTGGAACCACTTGTGGCCCCTTTGCTTTCAAAAGGGTCCCAGTGAGGTGATAAATTATATGGTCACAAAGGGGCGTTGAATGCAGAGCAGAAGTGCTTACATCTAGCACTGCTCTGCCAGAACCATGTTCAGAAACAATATCAGGAAAAGGGCTAAGGAAATCATGGTGTATCCCTAAAGCGAAAGCTGTCAAATTCACATGTGCAACATGTGAAAACTCTGCACCTTCAGTACTGCCATTGCCTCCTTACTGGGGTCCTTGCCTCCAATCTTGCTCCTTCAAGCGTGTTCAGAGCCACTATATGTGCCTCACACAACTCGAGGAGGTGCTGTTGCCATAGAACCGAGTGGGAAGGTGCCTACACCTGAGTTGCATACTACCTAACCCGCCCATCTGTGCAGAGCCATCCTAATGTGCGCCCCCCACTGCAGCCTCATCCTTGTCTATAATAATAAAAATGTAATGTGCTAATTAGACCGGACAGCGAATGACCTTCCAGACGACCTTCTGGATGAAGCTGGGGCTGGGAGGGCTGAGCCGCTTGCACAAATTTCGTGCATCAGGCCTCTAGTTCTTTAGGTGAACACTTTGAACATAACATTTCTTGATTAAAACCATTCAGGGCCTCCCTTTGATGTCAGAATCAAGGACAAATGCCTTATCTTGGCTAACACGGAAGCTACGATGACCTCTGTCCCTTGCCTAGCTCCCTACCCTCTTCTCTTACTTTGCCATGGCGTCTGTGAGGTTAATGTTATCTGTCAAGTTAACTGAACCAGGGGACGCCCATGTAGATGGGCAAACATTATTCTGTGTACATCCATGAGGGTGTTTTCGAAGGAGATTAACATTTAAATTCGAGTAAAGCAGATTGCCCTCCCTAATGAGGGTGGGTCTCATCCCATCAGTTGAAGGCTTGGATTGAACAAAAGATGGTCCTCCCCAGCAGAAGAGAGAATTCTGCCCACAGCTTTCAAACTGGGACATGGGCTCTGCAGATTTTGGACTTACCAGCTTCTAGAATCCTGTGAGCCAATTCCTTACAATAAATCTCTTCCTTTCATCCTTGCTTCCAGACTTACTGACATTGGTTCACCTTAATTACCCCTTAAAGACCCTTTCACCACAAATAGGCAGATCGGGGATTAGGCTTCAGCATTTGAATTTGGAGCAGGGTGGAGGGACACAGTTAAGCCCATGAATCCAAGCCCCCACCAGGCTGAATTCCTCTCAGAACATGTCTCCAAACACTGTGTGCTTCAACCACTGGGGTCTTACCAAGCTGTGGAAAACACTCTTCCTTCTGCAGGGACTGCTACTCCCAGTTTCTCTTAACTAAGCTCCCTTCAAAGCGTCCTTGGATCTCAGATTACAGAGGACTTCCTCCGGGAAGCCTTCCTGGAGCACCACCTACAAGTCTAGTTTGAGGGTTCCTCTAGGGTAAACTCATTAGTCAACAGAGCCAGATATCAACAGGACAATGATTGAAATTTCTTTGGAGAGCCAAATTTTTTAAACTTAAACTTCTTCTAACGCCACTTCTTCAAAATAGACTCCCCCAGGCCGTGTATTTTGTGGAAGAGCCACACTCAAGAAGCCAAAGAGCCGTATGTGGCTCAAGAGCCGCGGTTTGCCGATCACGGCTCTCGGGTTTTCATAACTATGACCTACACTGCATTTACTTATCAGATTGCATGGTTTTCGCTGTCTGTCATTGTCTCTCTTGTACTCCACTGAGCACTTACCATCTACCCTGAGCTTGGTGCCATAAGATACACAATGAATACTTCTTAAATTGAAGGTGAAAAAATAGGATAAAAATAGCATGCACGCTATGATGATAACTATGTAAAAACACTTGAGCGAAAGAAGCACATTGAGAAAGAATCACAACAATATGGCAAGAGTGGTTGTTTTTGTGTTGTGTATGCGGTGAAATTATTGGTTTTCTGCATCTCTTCTCTATTTCCCGAAGTTTCTGTAATGTGATGCGATCATTTTGGAACTTTAACCAGTGTGGTGTGAAAGTCCACCCAGCATAACGGCTTAATTCTCAGCCTGCAGCTGGCTGCTTTCAGACCGTATTCTAAAGGAAATGGTTTCCTTGTTAACAAAAGATTTTGACAGGTGCCCTGGAGTTGCCCTAATGGAACTTGACGTAGATGTTGTTAATTTGGGGCCGTGACCTACCTGGGGAACGGTTCATTACTGCTCTGTGGGGTTTCCATTGTGAGCACAGTAGTGACCTTGGCAGGTTGGAATTCTCCAGATGGCCGGCCTGCCCTGGGGAACGTGCATTATAAAGTGTACTACAGCTCCGTGCTGGGAGACCAGCGAGGTCTGGAGGTGTTTTATTGATGGGAGGGTACCTAGCCTTATTCCCTAACTCTTAGCCTTACCCAAGGAGAGAGAAGAACCCAAACACCTACAGGTATTCATAGCCAGTGTAAGGCCCCCCATGGGTCCAAAGAAGACTTCCTCCCGTGGGTGGTCAGTATCTGTTCAGCCACGCTGTGTCTTTAGTCTTGGGAGGAGAGCCAGTTTGGGGATGGAAGTTAGAACTACTGAGGGTAAAGGGATGGAAAGGGATATGAGGAGTTGGTAGCGGTGGGATGAGAGGATAAAGGACAAAAGCCACTAACATGTGCTGAACTCTGTGTATGGCAAACACACTATAGGGTCCCTCAGCGGTTCTCAACCTGTGGGTCTCGACCCCTTTGGGGGTCGAACGACCCTTTCACAGGGGTCGTCTAAGACTATTGGAAAACACCTATTTCCCATGGTCTTAGGAACGAACACACCGGTCCTCGGTGTAGCAAAATGCAGCAATGTAGTTTACTGTTGTCATATGAAGACTGTTACCCATGCTACACCATGATTCAAGACAAAATTTCATTTATTTGTAATTAGAAATAAATATTTCACAATATATAATTACATATTGTTTTTGTGGTTAATCACTATGCTTTAATTATGTTCAATTTGTAACAATGAAAATACATCCTGCCTATCAGATATTTACATTACAGTTCATAACAGTAGCAAAATTACAGTGATGAAGTAGCAATGGAAATAATTTTATGGTTGGGGGTCACCACCACATGAGGAGCTGTCTTAAAGGGTCACAGCCTTAGGAAGGTTGAGAACCACAGGGGTCCCTTAATAGACCACTTTGTGGCCGTCACGGGAGCCCTACTCCAGCCCCCCTTTCTGGCTGCACAGCTCACTGCCATTGTAAAGGCCGAAAATGCCAGAACCTGCCTCCTCAGGCACTCCTGCCGCTAGAACAGGTGATCCCCATCTTAGCCAATGAGACCCAAGGAGAAGACTGCTGGAGGCTTCCAGGGTTTTCCTCCCCAGTAAAATGTGACGAAGGAGGAAAGGCGTTTCTTTTGCCAGACGTTGCCATGTCTCCACGCAATGCCTGGAACTGGGGCAGCCACCTGGTGAGCGTGAAGAAGCCAGCCTGGAAGCAGAGGCAAAGATCCTGGGGGTTGTGGGAGCAGACAGGTAGGAGGAGCCTGAGCTGTTGACGCTGTTGTGGAACTGAAGGATGCAGCTCACTTCCTTCTCTCCGGACCTCAGCCCACCTTCTGGCCTGGCCGTGGCCTTGGCCTGCCCGGCAGCCCTGGGCAGCCCCGGTCAGCAACCTCCCTCTGCACAGCTAATGACTCTGGACTTCGGCCACCACATCTCAGCATCCTTGTCTCCAGGCAGAATCAAGCTGCTGCCCTTTGCCCCGATGCTCCAGAGATATCACTCCTGACAAACAAGATCTGTTCCGGATTCACAGAAGCCCTGCTGGCCTGACCCCTGCTTGGCAGGCAGCGGTTCTCCACCTTCCTAAGGCCGAGACCCTTTAATCCAGTTCCTTACGTGGTGGTGACCCCCAATCATAGCATTATTTTTGTTGCTACTTCATAACTGTAATGAATGGTAATGTAAATATCTGTGTTTTCCCATGGTCTTAGGTGACCCTGCTAGCGGTTCGCGACCCACAGGTTGAGAACCGCTGCTGTAAAGCCTAAGACGGTCGGAAAACATAGATATTTAATTACGATTCATTAACAGTAGCAAAATTATAATTATGAAGTAGCAACAAAAATAATTTTATGGCTGGGGGTCACCACAACATGAGGAGCTGTATTAAAGGATACCGGCCTTAGGAAGGTGGAGAACCGCTGCTTTGAAGGATTTAAACCTCATTAATCCTTCTTCTAACCCTGGAGACCAGAGCTTATTTATAACCTCGTATGGGCTCAAACTCACAGGTACGTGGGCCCACAGGTGTCTTCCTGGTTGGATGGGCAAGTCCCTTGTGTGAGCACCAGCCTCCAGGTCTGTAGACAGTTGGCTTCTGCTTCCTCTGTCACCTCGTCTCCTGTCTGTCACCTCTGCCTCGCTCTGTCCTCCAGCCACACTGACCTTGTCTACAACTCTTAAAACCTACTGATTTCCTTCTGCCTGGAAAGCTCTTAGTCTGGGTGTCCTGCTGGCTGAGTCCTTCTTGTCCTTGAGGTCTCAGCACCAATACCACTGTCCCCACCCCACCAACCACTTACCCCAGGGCCAGAACCTAATACTATTAGATATGATCAGACTTATGTACTTGGTCGAGTCATTTTTGTTCTGGAAGGTTCATGGGGATAAGGGTCCTTATCTGGTTAAATTCATACCTTTGTCTCACACCTAAAACCTTATCGTAGTTATAAACAAAGAGCTGTTGAATGAATGAGTTAATCTGGAGACTCAGTCCTATGACAGGTCAAACTGGATTCTCTAAACTTCATCCAGTAAAATTCTGGTGGAACCAATAGCATCAACAGTGATGACAGTAACAATAACACATATGGCAGAGATTCACTAAACATTCTATCTGCCCCTGACATGTTCCAGGCCCCTAGGAACTCAGTAGACTAATTCTGAATAGTGAGACATGTGATAAATCATGTGTCTCCTCAGACTGGGTTTCTACTGTTCTTCTCTTACTTGGTGTAGTTATGGAGCAATGGGTCCCTGAGTGGCTACGTACAACAAAGCTCTTTCTCTCCCTGTCTCCTCCCATGACCCAGGGTGGGGACATAGCTTGAGTGAGCAATGACATTTGTCAAGTAAAGACATTGAGATTTGGGGACTTGTGTGTTACTACATCTTACCTAGCCTATCCTGACTAATTCCACAGCTAAGACTGCCTGCCAGGACCTGTGCATATATTATCTCATGTACCGTTTACAGTACCTTGTAAGGTAGATATAATCATTGTTATTGTCATTCTACAGAGGAGGAAACCGAGAGACAGAGAGGCGGAACAACTTGCCCAAAGTCACACCCTTAGAAATGATTTGGACCCAGGCCATCCGGCCCCAGAGCCCATGCTTCTCATACTGCACTGCATTTTTTAAAAATATATTTTTAATTTAAAAAAAAATTTTATTGATGTTTTACAGAGAGGAAGGGAGAGGGATAGAGAGTTAGAAACATCGATGAGAGAGAGACATCGATCAACCACCTCCTGCACAACTCCTACTGGGAATGTGCTCGCAACCAAGGTGCATGCCCTTGACCGGAATCGAACCCAGAACCTTTCAGTCCTCAGGCCCACACTCTATCCACTGAGCCAAACCGGTTTCGGCTGCACTGCATTTTTAAGAACCATTCCATTTTAGAAGCAGGGCATTTCACGGGTTAAATGCTTTCATTGGCAAAGATAAACTTTAAACTCCCTCGCCATTAAGAAGTCTCTGCCTAATGGTCATCATCAGGATCTCTTGGAGACGAGACCAATTTAAGGCGAGGCCGCTCCTGACATGCTTCTCTTTGTCTTCTAATGAGCACTTAATCGAATGATGCTACCAGCGGGCCTGCTTTATGGAGCCAGCCGGCTATTACGCCAACTAATTTCAAAATGTATGGATCTTGCTGCTTCAGGCCTGAGGCCATATTGATTCTGGAATACGCACTAATTGCTGAGAGCCCGATGCTGAGAAGAAAAGAAAAGGAAAGGAAAAAAAAGAAAGAAAGAAGCAAGGCCTCATGTCAATATTTGTTACTAACCTTGACAAATAAACATTTTAAGTGATGGTGACTTTTTCCTCTTTTAAAGCTTTAATTACTGGCTTGCCCGAGCTGCAATCATGTTGTTCTTGTTTGCGTTTGGTAGTCTGTAATCCATTTTAATTATATTCTTTGCTTATCAAGATCAGACTCCTGAACAAGGATAGAACAGAATTTAACTCTCTCTCTCCCCCACCTCTACCCTTTCCTTTATCCAATGCCTGACAGTGTTCTGGGATTAAAAACAAAACAAAAAAACAAAACAAAAAAAAACATCTTAAAGGTAAAACTTGCTCTTTAAGCTGAAAACCAACAAACAAAATCATGAAAAGGAAGTTTCTCTCCACCTTTGACTGAAGGGATTGGACCAACCTGCTTCCTCTCTTAAACTTGGAATGTGGACCTTGTCGAGATGTTGAGAGCGGTCGTGTGGTGGGGGAGGCAGGGACCAGCTAGGAGGAGAACGTGTTTCTTCTTGGCCTGGATAGTGAGTACAAGGGTGTTTTGCTCTGTGATAATTCATTGACCTTGTGCCTTTATGTTTTGTGGACCTTTCCATTTATGTGTCCCATTTCTATGAAAAAACATAATTTGAAACATTTGTTATCGGCAGTCACTCTGCCACTGTAGATGGAATGTTTGTGTCTTCCCAGCATTCATTTGTTGAAACCTAATCTTCAGTGTGATGGTATTTGGAGGCAGGGCCTTAGGTCATGGAGGTAGAGCCCTCCTGAGTGGGCTTAGTGCCCTTATAAAAGGGGCTCCAAAGAGCTCCCTTCTCCCTGGGGTATTCGAGGAACACAGTGATTCAGGGATCAAGCCTCAGTGAGCGATGAAGTTCATTGAGGAAAGCCACTGGGATTTGGGGACTCGGGTGTTACTGCATCATACCTAGCCTATCCTGACTAATTCCACAGCTAAGCAGATCTGACAAAGTCGAAGTTAGCTTGACAGGGAGATCCGGAACAAAGATTGTCTGTGAGACGAGTCCTGCACGGGGCATGCCAGCTCTAGCACCCCTCCCGCAGCTCATTGGCTGGGAGATGCCCTGGAATTAGCTCCAGAACTAATTGCACTCCTTGTAGCACTCCTTGGCTGTTATTTTATTTTTTAGAGATATGAGTAATACGCCTCATGGTTGTCACAATACTCTACAATGGAAAGGGAGATGTGTGTGTGTGTGTGTGTGTGTGTGTGTGTGAATAATTTGGTGACCAGCCTCTCTGCACAGTAGTAGAGGCCAATTTGAATTTGACTCCAAGACCATGTTGGCCTGACTCATGTGCTGAGTTGCCTTCCACCCCTGAAATGTCCCATTGCCTCTGTCTCTGGGCCATGGTAGGGATACGTAATTTTATTCCTCATTCCCTTCTTTCAGATGGAAGTCCCCAGTTTTTGTGTGGAGAGCCAAACCTCCCCAACTCTAGGTGCATGTAGTTTGGTTGGTCTCCCCACCTTCATGGTTGGGCTCATGATGCAGGCACGAGCTGGTCAATCGGTCCTACCCCAGCCACAGGGAAGGTTTCAGAGTTGGGCACAGGACTCAGCCAGAATTCTGCAGCGCATGCTGGGCTAGGAGAGGGTGACTCTGAGAGCGTGAGGGGCTGGAGGCCATTTTCTTCTTTCCAATAAGAGAAGGCTTCAGAACTGTGCAGCTGTCTTGCCACCAGGAGGGAAGGGCTTGGAGAAATTAGAACCGTCTTGGGGAACATGAGGGTGAAGCCAACGTGCTGGTAGGGGAACACCGAGTCTCCCTGAATGTGCCTGAACATGAAATCTACTTGGGTCTGCATCCAGAGCTGGACCTCAGGTACAACGCCCAATAAACTCCCTTTTTTCTCAAACCAATTGAGTGGTTTTCAGTCTCTTCAAACGTATCTAACTGAAGAGCAATCATCACACTTAAAAGATACTCAATTTGAATATATATATATATTAAATATATATATTTTTTCATTTTCTTTACCAAAGTCCCCAGAGTCAACTGTCAAATCCATCCCAGCTGGTTAATTAACATCAGCCAAGTGCTTTCAAAATAAAAGGCAGAACTGTTGTTTTAAATAAATCCATGCCATCAGATTCCTTCTTCCCATGCCTTGCTCCCTTAGTGTTCTAGAACTTCCACCTCCATGTTAGCTGAGGTCTCCCTGGGAAGAAACACTGATCAGGGACTGAACTCTGACTCCTTGAGGGCAGGGACTTGGAGCACCTCATAGTCCCAGAGCCAAGCACCGGGCCTGACAGGAAGTGGAGGTTCCATCAATAAGACAGAACAATGCCAGCTGGTGTCCCCAGTGCCCAGCCTGAGGCAAGAAGCAGACACTCTCCCACACCCTGTCTGGCTCTGTGTATGACTCATCTGTTCCCTGCGGAGAGAGGGTCATTCAGGACATCCCTGGAAGTGAGTCAGCAAGATGACTGGGCAATCGGAGGCCACCTGGTGTGGACCATCAGCATCTTCAGCCATAAGGCCCTCTCCTCTATCACCTGCTCCCTCTTTTTCTATTTCTAGCTCCTTTCTCCTCTTCCATTTCTTCTCTTTCTCCTTTCCAAGACTTCCATCCTTTCCACCCTTCTGCCACAAACATGGGGGTGTTCCCACAGGCCTCATATACCCTGTCGGGGTCCTCAGGACTCTGCTAGAACTGGTCTTGTCTCACAAGTCAAACCACATGACACCAGAATTCCAGGATAGGGTATAACCTGTATGAAGACAGATTTCACAAGTGAGGACTCTTCCATCTGGAAAACAAAGGCTAAAACGGGACTAGGATGAAGATGTGATGGGTTAGTAGTTATGTGTTGAATGCAAGGGAGGGGCTTGCTGGGGCGGGGGAGTTAGAAGGGGAGAAGCACTGTCATAAAGGTCAGAGTACCAGGGAGACATTGAAATAACTAAGGAACCCCTACCTATCTTGTCAAGAAGGTGTTTCAGACACTCTTTAAGCACTCTACCTCAGATCCTCCTGCTTACTGGTCTCATCCCAACACCACCAGGTGACTAACTCTTCACAGGCTCCAGCCAGCTCTGTACAGGGCCCACCTCACAGCCTGTCGCTCAAGCCTGTGCCTCCTACTTCCTGCCCTAGGGCTTTCCTGTTGGCCTTGGGTCCTTGCAAGCACAGCCAGGAAGCACAGGAGAGGTAAAGCCCCCCACCCAACATTGGACCCCTGGTGGGGGAGGCAAGTGGGGGGGTCATAGGCAGCCTCTTTCTCCCTCCAGCTAATCTCAGAGGTGCATTGCCTGTGACTTCTCAGGCAGTCGGGTGGGACGGGGCAGCCAGTCACCTTTAACGCATCCTCGCTTTGCTTCTTCCTCCTCCCTGCTTCTCATCCTCCCATTCTTCACTTCTGCTCCCCGGACTCTCACTTCCTCAAAACACTCCTCACACAGATCTGCTTTTGGAGGAACTCAAAAGGCAGTGACTTTAGGGAATGCAAATTCCAAGAGCTGTTATAGACTGAAGTTTGACTCAGAATTATAGATGATTGGAAATAAACCCCATGTTGGAGTTCAACTAAACCGGATGGGACAAGGTCAAGAAGCAACGATGTGCTGGAGCTAAAGAAAGCCAACCATGCCCATCTCTTCCCAAGAGTGTGCTCAGGGACTTCACCATGGAGGCTTGAAATTGGCCACAGGGCGGGTATTTACACCATAGAAATTGGCAAATATGATAAACATAGCTTTTTTTCCACTGAAAGCCAGTTGTTACCAGTACACCATGCTGTCAATTCACATGCAGCTCTAACTGATTAATAATAGCTGCTTGGCACAGCGCATCAAGGACAAGTCCAAGGCTGTTAACAATCTCTACTGGCCATCTCTACTCCAAACCAAGACTCTCATTTTTTATCATTGGGGTAACAGAAATGTGCTTAAGATTACCCAATATTGGCAGAATCAGCCTAGACACCAGGATTTCCCCATTCCATCACTCAATGTGTATTTGTAGATAATAGGTTTGTCATCTGGCCTCACCCCTTGGGATTAAGTGCTTTAAACTCACCTCTCACCCTGAGTTGTAGGCCTTCCTACACTGGGTACTTTATTCTTGTCTGAGGTGGTATTTCTCCACCTTCTCTACCATTAGATGAAGAGGGGAACAGTGGTTTAGGCCATGGTGGCCAGGTCACATGCCAAAAAAGAGAAAGAAGAAAAATGGGGGGTGAGGGAGGAGGCTGTTATCTATAACAAGAGGCCTGATGCATGAAAACTCATGCACTGGAGTGGGGATGGGGGGTAGGAGAGCATGGGGTAGTGTCCCTCAGCCCAGCCTGTCCCCTTTCACAATCTGGGAGCTTTCAGGGGTGAGAGGCAACCAGGCGAACAGGGAAAGGTGATGCCCCCATCACACTTCTGCTGCTGCCACTGCCAGCAGCGCAAGTCTTGGCTGGCCCTGGTTACCTGAGCCTTGGGCAGAACTGGGCAGCCAAGGGGCTGAGGGCAGGTCTAGCTGCACCATGTGCCTGCTGTCCCTCTCCCACCCCTTGGCTGGGCTTAAAGGACTGGGGGACTGGGGGACTCTTGCAGGCCTGAGGGAACTGGGCACTGCCATCTTGTGGCTATGGGCACAGCCATCTTTGTGATGGCATGATGGTCAATTTGCATAGTCCCTCTTTATTAGATAGGATAATAAAAGTGTAATATGCTCATTCATCTGGACAGCCACTGTAAACGCACTTTGCAAATGACAAAGCACTGTAAACGTTGGTTATTGTTATTCGTTTTACATTAATAATATAAATATTGAATTGCACAATATATGATCAAGTGTGGTAGTTCCCAGGTCTCTTCTCTATTGACCTATGAATGGAATCCCTGACTTTGCTCACTGCTCCCTAGAACGGAAGTACAGTGGTACCTCGAGATACGAGTTTAATTTGTTCCGTAACCTTGAGGCGTGGGAAACTATGAGACACTCAAGTCGTGGTAAACTGGTGGGTCGTGTGCAGCCGGCCAATCCGAGCGATTATTCCTATCTCAAATGTTGCTCGTATTTCAAAGCAAAAATCTCTTGCTCGACGGCTCGTATCTCAAAAATCTCGTATGTTAGGGCACTCGTATCTCGAAGTACCACTGTACTTTCCTTGTTAAAAGAGAGGCCAGATGAATTCCATAATGAGATGCAGAGAGAGATGCTGGGGAGAGAGCGATAGAAAAGCCACAGGGGAATATGAGGAGTAGGGAGAGAGCATACGAAGTATTGTGATAGATTATAATCAAGCTCAATCTCTGATGCTCTCTTAAGAGATGCAAATAGAGGGTTTTAGTTACATGTTAATTACTTTTGTTTTTTGGACAATGACTACAACACTGTTGTTAGCCCTTGGGCACCACATGGATGTCCAAATGGATTGGGAAATCATCATCACAATAGCAAGCGTGGTGGATAAATTCTGCCTCCCAGCTCAGGGTGTTCAAGGTCACATCTACAAGAGGCGATGAATTCGCCAGAATTAAGTGACAGTCACTGTGAGTTTGGCAGGGTGAAATGATGCAGCCAATTACTGTGGGTGGCTGAGGAGTTAGCTCCAGTCTCCACGTGCATCTGGGACCTTCCATTGTTCAGGAGAACTCTCAAGGTGATGTTTAAACAAAAACAGTTTGCACTCTTTAGCATAATTGTATGGCAGTGATGGAAAATTTTGAAAGGAGAAAAAAAAAACACCTCAAAATCTTGCTGCCCGGTTTACATTTTTTTAAAAATATATTTTATTGATTTTTTACAGAGAGGAAGGGAGAGGGATAGAGAGCCAGAAATACCGATCAGCTGCCTCCTGCACACCCCCTATTGGGGATGTGCTTGCAACCAAAGTACAGGCCCTTGACCGGAATCGAACCCGGTACCCTTCAGTCCGCAGGCCGATGCTCTATCCACTGAGCTAAACCAGTTTCGGCCCTGTTTACATTTTTGATCCACAACCCGGCTCAAGGTGATGTTTCTAACCTGCCCCTAGGAACAGGAATCAGAAAGGTTTCCTCACAGCTGGACCGAGGATCAAAGTCTGGGTGTGATCCAGAGGAGGAAGTTGGGGAGGAAAACAAATGTTTCCCCAGCCTCTGCTGAGATGCACTCCTCACCCTGTAGGACTGTCACTGTCATCCAGCAATCAAGTAAGGACACCGCCTAGCCACACTTGGGCATAAAGAGGGAGGGACAGAAGCTCAGGCTGCAGAAGGGAAGAGAGATACTCCCCAAGACTGAATTTTTAAAAAAATATATTTTATTGATTTTTTACAGAGATGAAGGGAGAGGGACAGAGAGTTAGAAACATCGATGAGAGAGAAACATTGATTAGCTGCCTCCTGTACATCCCCGTACTGGGGATGTGCCCGCAATCAAGGTACATGCCCTTGACCAGAATCGAACCTGGGACCTTTCAGTCCATAGGCTGATGTTGTATCCACTGAGCTAAACCAGTTTCGGCCCAAGACTGAATTTTAATTGCACTGCCGGAGCTGTCAGACATTAGATCATACTCTGAGAGGCAGCAGTGCAGTTGATAAAGCATCTTTATCATCTTGGTAAATTCTGTAGTTCTTGGTCATTCATTTTATTATCTGACCTCACATTCCCCATCACTGGGAGGTGCTCAGACGAATACTGGACACTCCAAATGTACATTCCTCTTCCTGAATTTGCCCTTCTAGTCCATGATACCCAGCAAAACTCCCCAGCAGTACCTACTCTTCTCTCTGGCTGATTTGCAGCTGAGCCCAGTGATAGTTCCTGAACCCACCCTTACCTTTCCATTCTCCCAGCTCTAGTTCAGGCCTTTGACCATCTTATCGAGACTCTCCCAAGAGCCTCCTCAATGGCCTCCAGGTTTCCAAGGCCATGTTTCTTCAAACCACAAACACCGCTGCGGAGATTATGTCCTCCCCCTCGTCAGATACTAATGCTGGCTTCCCACTTCCCGTCTAAAGCCCTCCCAACTCTGGAGCATGCCTCCTGCGGCCTAGCTTCCTTTTCTTGCCCTTGTACTCCCTCTGACTGGACCTCATGTCAAGTCTCCAACAGGCATGCAGATTCCTACCTTAATGCCTTTGATCTTACTTCTCCTTCGCTTGGAATACTTCGCATGCTACCCTGGCTTGATTTCCCTCCTTCATAAATGCCAATCAATATTTCAGCACTCAGCTTTAAGAACTACCTGCTCCATAAACTCCTCTATCATGTCAGCTAAAATGAATCTCCCTTGTTCTATGATTCCAAAGGCCCTTTGTTGGTATTCTTTATTCACAATTAGTAACTTCTGTGTAAATAGAACTTTGGAGCTAATGAGATACTTCCAAATAACTCATCTTCTTTGATTGTAACACAGGGAGGCACATGTTTCACAAATGCAGAAACTGAACAGTGGTGAGGACTAGGAGTAGAGTGGTGGTAAAAAAAAAATATATGGCAGAGATTGCTATTCATGCAATTTCTCCCTTCTTTGATGATAGAATGCCTTATGTGGGAACGTGAAAACCCAGCTAAAACTAATTTACCAGACTGCTTTGCAGTCAAGTGTGTCCCTATGACTAAGTTATACTCAATGGAATATGAATAAGGGTGACAAGTATAATTTATGAGTTCAGCCCTTGAAGGAAGGGTCTGGTCTTCTTCTTCCTCCTTCCTCCTCTTTGATGTCTGAAATGTAGACATTAGAAGAAGCAGAGCATTTTTGGGGGACCACAAGTTGGAAGCCCCATTTAAAGATGGAAGAGCAACAAGATGGAAGGAGCCTGGGTCCCTCAGGATTGTGGAGTACCACATCAGCCCTAGACCTCCTTGGACTTCTAAGTAAAAATAACAAATGATGGTATTGTTTAAGTTGTTACTATTATAGAGCAGCTAAACTGATAATGTCACCTAATACAAATAACTTGCCCAAAGTTATAGGGTAGTGAATGAGTCTAGAACCAGCACTCTTTCCAGTAGATGACACTGCACACCTTTGTCACTGTGATTTTTGATGCACACCTTTTCTTTCTCTTCCTTCCTTCCTCCTTGACTCATCCTAAGCATCTTGCTTATTTATTAAAAGAATGTATACTCAGTGCCTACAATGTACGAGGCACTGTTTTAGGAGCTGTGGATACCAAAGTGAATAAGACAGGTTTGTGGACCGCATATTTTAGTGGAGTTATACTTTATCCTGCAGGTAAAAAAAAAGCCACTGGAACACCAGGATGAAAGGAACGCTTGGGAAAGATTAATCTGTGTGCACACTATGCTGAGTGGTGAGATTAAGGCAAGCTAAATTTTCCCAGTGGGAGGAGAGAGAACAAATAGAGTAATGAGCCTAGACATTAAGTGTTCCAGCCACATAGATTAAGTCACAAACTGTCCTCAAATTGACTCTCAGAGAATCCTCAAAGAAGCCATTAAGCGCAAGACACATTTATTTACACAAATATGGAGAGAAGGAGGTGTTTTCATTAGACACAATGATCCTTCCCTTCAGCCCATCACCATCACTGCCTCGTGGGAAATGAGCAGCTTATAGTCTGCATCCTAAAAACTGGAGTCATCTTGCCGCAGGTTTCTGGCTGGCTCTTTGCAGGTCTTGGGAGAAATGGATGCTGGCCAATGTGAACTCGTTATCTAAAAGTAAAGTTGGATTTTTCTGTTACCACTTTTTTTCCCAAGGGCTTCCAAACCCATCTTGTATTAGCTGATCCGTTTCTTATAACGTTTCTAGAATGTGAAAGGACCGGAAAGGTCCCTTCCTTTCTCAGATGGTGAAACCAAGCTGTGGTGCTTTAAGCATGGCCCACATTAAAATCCAGGCCTCCCGAGCCTCTCTCATCACTGTACGACAATGATTTTCTCCCAGGTCCTAACAATTCAGCTTCGCCCACGTAGTAGAGTCCCAGGTGCCAGGAGGGCTCCAGTGGGGTTTTGCCTCTGTAACCCCTCTTCTCCCCACGGCTTGCAAATAAAGCTTGTCCTCTTCCTGAGGCCTTCTGGGAGGTTTAAAAAGCCATCGTGAATGAAATAGATTACTCAGCATATGGAATTGATGTCATTTGTTTTGTTTTTAAAACGCTAGGGAGCGCCTGAGTTGATAAGTATGTGCTCTGGTAACAGACCCATCTGACAAGTCAGCCCGGTGACTCCCTGTGCCTCAGTTTCCTCACTGACAAAGTGGGCACAGTGATGCTGCCTCTGGCACAGGCTGTCTCAAGGTTGGACAGTGAGCAGCAGATGCATATCAGGCAGTGAGCACAGCGCCAGACAAAGTAAGTGTTCAGTAAATATTAGCTAAGAGATGGGAAAGGGACCAGAAAGGCAGTCTTCCCATTTGA
This sequence comes from Lasiurus cinereus, assembly GCA_011751065.1. Lineage (NCBI taxonomy): Eukaryota > Metazoa > Chordata > Mammalia > Chiroptera > Vespertilionidae > Lasiurus > Lasiurus cinereus. Next base: position 1,178,191 of record JAAGEH010000076.1, on the reverse strand, counting down.
AGAGGCTGCAGAAGAAGGTGAGACAAATCTGTTGGTCAGACTTAGGCAAAAGGAGCATAATAAGAAAGAACACGGTAAGTGCCAGATATGTTCAGTGACAGAATCAGCAGACCAAAGAATGAGCTCCCCATCCCGTGAGGTATTTAGGCTGAAATTTCAATAGCCTCTTGATCTGGCAGGAACTTCAATCTGAAGTGGGAAAATGGACCAGACAACTTCTAACACAATTTCCACCAGAAAGTGTCCAACACAGATAGGAAGCTTTCAATGACCAAGGGCTCAGCGTTCCTTAAAGTTTGTATAACTGTAGTGGACAGCAATAAACCAGGGCCGATTTATCTTGAAAACAAGCTTCCAAAGGTTTTTTTCTCCCCTCCCTCCTCTAGTTTGGAGAACCCATCAAATCCCAGGCAGGGATCGGGGAGAAAACCCAGCGAGGAAAGGTTCTCAGAAGGCCGACAGGAGACCAGCAGGCTACCAGAGCCTTGGATTAGACATTCCCGCTGGAGCTGGGCCGGTGCAGCCGAACTGCCACGGACCACAGGGCATGGGGGAGACAGGCCTGGCAGTGGTGGCAGGTCTCTGAGGGGCCACTGCTTCCTCCTTGTGCTTATCAGCTCCTGTCCCAGGAGCCCCAGCTGCTGCCATCCTCCCGTGAGGCAAGACTCTCTTCGGGCCCCTGTGGCCAGCACCAGACCCTGAAAATGCAGGGGCTGAGCGAGCTTTCCACACCGGTGGTCCTAACAGGCGAGGCTGTCAGACAGGAAAGAGGGAAGACAGGGGACCTACCAGGACAAGTCGATTTGAAATCGTTTCACTCCTAATATCTGGGGAGGGTTTTTGTGTGCTACTCTGGCCCACACACCTCTCTGTCAATGGTTCATATGGTTCTGATGGGACTTCCAATCACAGGCCTGCCTCCTGTTGGTCACATGACCAGTTCCTGGCCAATCATAGAACTCGCCATTCTCCTGCTTCCAGTGATTGGTCCAAGACAAGGGGCATGACCCAGGCAGGACCAATCAGAGCCTCCCCTGAATGCTCTGCTACTATGATAATGAGAGAAAGGGGTGCTCTTCTCTGGAGAGTGGACCATGAGGGTCTGGCAGAGATGATCCTCCCAGAAGAAAGGCAGAGCTGAAAGCTGGAAATAGAGTGACCAAGTCCTGTCCAAATCCAGCCATGACTTCAAGCAGCTCAACGCCTGGACTTCTGAATTACACCAACAACGAAATAACAATTAGGTTTCTGTCACTTGCAACCAAAGCGTGAATGTTGAGGGGACACAGACAGACCATAGCAGTCTTCTCCATAAGGCTATTGCAAGGGGGTGCCAGGTCACCCCAGGGCTGAGGACACATTTGGTGGAAGGAAAATAAACACAGGAGGTTGCTTGGTTTTCGCTCCCTGTCGTTCTTGCTAGTTACCTGGAATCAGAGTGACGGCAACTATCAAATTCTAGCCCATGTTGGGTGCAAACTAGGTCTCTGGCTTCACATAACAGAGCTACATTTGAAGGCATCGGCTCCCCTCAAGTCTTAAAAGCCCCCACACACACTCTGTCAATCACGCAGCCAATTAAAGGCCTGGAAGTGACAAGCCACCGGATTGTCAAGGTGGATTAAAGGCACATCGAGGTTACTGACGTTGTGATAATTACTCTGTTATTGGGGCCTGATCCACTTCCCTGGGAGGGGGTGCAGAGGAGCTCGGGGTTACCCTAACAGCTGGCGGAGGCAGCAAACTCCCCTAGTAACTCGCACCCCAGGGGCCCCGAACAGAGTAGGTGGAGGGCGGGGGGGGGGAGAGGGATAGGGACAGATATTCTTGACATTTAAAATGGCCAAGATAGCCCTAGCTGTTTGGCTCAGGGGATAGAGCCTGTGGACGGAAGGGTCCCAGGTTCTATTCTGGTCAGGGCCACCTGCCTGGGTTGCCGGCTCGATCCCCAGTGAGAGGGGAGGGAAGAAGGAGAGGAGGTCATGCAAGAGGCAGCCCATTAATGATTCTCTCGTCATTGATGTTTTAGCTCTCCCTCCCTCTCCCTTCCCCTGTGAAATCAATAAACATAGGTTAAAAAATAAAATAAAATGGCCAAGATGAAAAAGAAAGAAAAAGAAAGATGGCCAAGGTGGACTCTAATTGAGCAAACCATAGGCACCTTCCACAACTCCTCCGCCCCAAAGGGCTTTGTCTGAGATGGAGTTTATTTATTTGCTCAGCAATTTACTTCCTTCCCTTTCCTCTGGGAGACCCCGCAGCCTGAACCTTATGATAATACAGAGCCTCAGAGGAATCATAATGGGCACCCTCGGGGAATGATTTAACTTGGCTGGATGAATTCATCTATGATATTTTCGCTAGAATTTTTTCAAAAGCAAAGTTTCACAAACCTAGCTCAGAAATGAATTGCATAGCCCGGCTGGTGTGGCTCCTGGTTGAGCATTGACCTATGAACCAGGTTATGGTTCGATTCCCAGTCAGGGCACATGCCCAGGTTGCAGGTTCCATCCCCAGTGTGGGGCATGCAGGAGGCAGCTGATTGATGATTCTCTCTCATCCTTGCTATTTCTGTCTTCCCCTCTCCCTTCCTCTCTGAAACCCATAAAAATATATTTTAAAGAAGAGTTGTGTTTCATGACCATCAAATCAGTCTTCCTCTGTCCTATGAAAGGGAGCATGGGGTTAAAATGAGAAATTGCTTTTTTCTTTCACTTTGACCAAACCTTAATTTTTACTCATGGGCTTTTGAACATGGGCATAAGATATGCTCTGAACTCAACTGTTCTGTAAGTTTTGCGTAGGTTTCTATTTTGCTTTTGTAGTCGGGCCATACCCTCTTTGAGGGCAGAGACCAAGCCTTGAATTTTCCTTGAACCTTTCACAGAACCAGGTAAAATGTTAGTCACGGTGTTACAGAAAACCAGAGAAGAACCAAACAATGCTTAGAGAGATGGAGTTATATTTATTACGCGCAGGTCCAGAGGACAATGTCTCTCAAATTCTGGGCTCCAACATGGAGGAATTTTCCCTATTTATGTGTTTTTGCCTTCTTTGTCTCCCAAATATGGGGTTTTTACAGTCCCTTTTGCAAGTTCTTAAAGAACCTCTATGTGCTGGGGCTTTGAGACTTCAACCAAAGGCCTGGCCTGATGCCAGCACAGATAATTTCGTCCGGGGAAGGTTTAATGGCCTCTCTGAAGTCGGGGTAGTCTCATTTTCCTTATTATTGAAGCAAGCAAGCATTTACAGAAGCCAAATAGCAGGGTTAAAATTTCAAACAGCAGTTTTTATATAAGATGGATGCTTCAGCGGAGCACAGACTTGCTCAGCACGGTTTACTAGTTATCCTGTCATTTAGCAACATGGTCCGGTGTGAATGTTGGCCTGTCCCCCACCACATTCCCAGGCATGTGAGGGTGCTGAGCCACAGCAGGGAGGGTGACACCACACTCAGATCAGAGGAGAGGCGGAGCCCAGAGCCCCAGGGTCACTGAGCTGCTGGCCTCAGCTGTCCTGTGGCTCTCAGCTCCCTGTGCACATCACCACAGGAGGGCTTACTGACTGAAGGGGATGTGGTGTCGAAAGAGAAGACACAGAGCCCTGCCAACATTCTTCCAAAACGTCCTGAGAAAAGCGAGGCCATAAAAGGGACTGTTGTTATCTAATGTCACAATGCAGATGATGCCACACAGGATTGCCTGTTACTCACCAATGCAGTTTGAAAAGAGACATTGACGAGCATGGCATGATGGCATCACTAAGTGGCACTGCCACACAAGCCCCTGGGAGATGACAAATGCCACCTGGGATGATAAATGCCACCTGCAGCTCAAAACAGCCGTACGGCTGGGCGTCTTCTCGCCGGAGTGTTACAGAGAACTGGAATAATCAAACAATGCTTAGAGAGATGGAATTACATTTATTACGTGCAGATCCAGAGGAAAATGTCTCTCAAATTCTGGGCCCCAGCATGCAGAAATTTTACCTACTTATATGTTTTTACCCTCTTGGTCTCCCAAATATGGGATGTTTCTCCCAAATATGGCAAGTTTTTAAAGAGTCCCTATGTGCTGGGGCCTTGAGACCTCAACCAAAGGCCTGGCCTGGTGCCAGCACGGATAATTTCATCCGGGGAAGGTTTAATGGCCTCTCTGAAGTGGGAGTAGTCTCATTTTCCTTATTATTTAAGCAAGCGAACATTGACAGAAGCCAAATAGCAGGGTTAAAATTTCAAACAGCAGTTTTTATATAAGATGGATGCTACAGGAGAAGATAACAAGACATAATTTTGAGTGAAGACTCCCCTCCTCTCCCTCAAACGTTTCCCTGCAAATTTTGATTTGGGCTGTCACTAACATAGAAAACAGAACACACTGCTGACAGAACAAAGAATGGCCACTGTTCATTGTAGATCTATGGCTTTGACCTAGCACAGACCTGGGACCTGCTAACTGTCCAGCACACCTTCAATCTTGCTCTCTTCTTCCTCTTGGGGGTTGTCAGGGATCTATCTGTGAATTTAAATTCCCCCATTGGGTAGTCCTTGGGGCCAGGCTTCTTCAGTAAAGATGGGCAGGGGTTTCTTTTTGTTGGTTGGTTTGTTTTAGAGAAATAATTAGGATGGCGGTGAGCCACTTGGCACAAACTATGCCTTGTGCACACAGGTGAGATGAGATAGGTGCTCAGCAAACTTAATGGGCAGATGTGTAGCTCAGGGACAGGGCAAGGCAGGTGCTAATCAATATTCATTTCTGGAAAGACGAGGTGCCCATAACGCATCAGGTGCTGCTCCCGGTGTTGAGAATACAGATGTGTCTAGGCCAGCCTCTGCTTTTGAGGTACTCACCAACCAGCAGTGAGGAGAAGGCTGGATGTAAACAGCCTTCCAGGATGGACTGGGGTGGGCGGCTCTGGGGAGGGACCAACCAGAATAGAGCTTCCCAATGGGCGTGATACTCCAGTGCATCCAGAAGGCTGAATAATTCATCAGGCAGGCAGGGAGAGAAACACTCCCTGAACCTGTTTCTTTGTCATCTGAGAATAAAAAGAACAGCATCCTCACAGGTCAGAGTGTGAACAGGTCTGGCCTTGAACTAACAACAATAATAACGAAGGCTTAAAGGAAATGTTATTGTCTGCAAAAAAAGGATAACAGTAACCCGAGTTGCTTTAAAAAGAAGACCCACGTAAAGCATTTGACACTCTGCTTAGCATTGAAGGCCCCCCCGCCCCAGAAATGGCTCTGTTATTGCCATCACAGAAAGCTGGAGAGGGTTGAATGGGACACGAGGTGTTAGAATGATTCCTGAAGCTACATCTTTGGAATTATTGTCCCAGGCACAGGGCCTGGCTGGGGTAAAGGCAGGGAAGCTATTTCTTAAAGTGAGAATCCTGGAGCGGGGTCAGGATAGAGGGGGTGTGGTAGGTCGGGTGTGGTGTCTCAATTGAATAATAAGCTGATTAAGGCCAAAGGTCTTGCTTTGATCAGTTTTGTGATCAAACATATAAAACAGGAAAGCACCATAATTTTATCTTGAACTGAGACTTTTTTTATGCATTTCAATTAATGAAAGAGTCACATAAGTAATTATAAATACCATAATGTCAATATATAACATCTATGAAAAATATAAAGGAAATTTTACAATGACAGTACCCGTATAGCTTCATATCCAGACTTAACAGATGTCAACATTGTAATACTTGCTTAAGACCTTCAGTTGTTTTTTTTTTAAGAAATAAAATATAGTACCAATGCTCATTTACACTGAGTGTCCAGATTATTATGATCTCTGAATGCATAATAATCTGGCCACTCAGGGTATATCCTATATAATAAAAGGCTAATATGCAAATTGTCCCCTTGACCAGGTGTTCAACCAGCAGGGGACATGGACAGGCAACCACCCATATGTCTCCTCCCCCTGGCTAGGCTGGCTGGAACCCACCATGCACGAATTCATGCACCAGGTCTCTAATACACACACACACACACACACACACTTAGTGGCCAGCTTATTATGCATTCAGAGATCATAGTAATCTAGCCACTCAGTGTATATGTATCACTCTCATATGCTTTCACTTTTAGTACATGTATAGTTCCACGAACAAAATATAGCCTCGTTCTAAGTGTCCTTAGATTTTACGTAAGTGAAACCATACTGTATCATTTCCCAACATGCGTGTTTCATTTGACATTGTTTTCAAGATGGCCTCAAGCGGTTAGACGTAGATACAGTTGACTCATTTCACTGCTCCATAGTATTTGCTTTGAGGTTTATACTTTGGCCCAGTCATGCTGCTTCTAGATGTCTCCCTAGGGAAACCTTCTGGTCCAGGTATAAAGTGATGGGCCTAAAGCAAGCATGTCAAACTCGGGGCCCACCGGCTGCATGCGGCTCACAACGAATATTTTTGCAGCCCAGCCAATAGACGATATGTAAGAAATGTTCCAATTAAAATTCCATGGCTTAATTTTTACAACATCCTGTTATACGTAAGTATTAATAATGAACTACAACGCTTGCTAATCACTGATTACTATAATGGAGTTGTATTCATTTCCCTTCCTCGCTTTACACGCAGGCCCACCATTTCTCTCCACTAATACCAGCAGCGAATATTGTAGCAGCCCATGGCCACGTCATTAGTCTTGGACTGACTTGTTTGGTGCGCGCAACAGGAAATATTTCGCTTTTGGAGAACAAGAAAAATAGGTTTATTTGCGTTACGCTTATTAATTTGTGCCGTTATTCAGTGCTTGGTAAGTTAATGTTCAAGAAGAAATATTAATTTTTATTAAAATGTTCTATTCTTTTATGTTAACAATGACTCATTTATTTCAGCCCTCTGTGTTCAGCATGCCTCTATCGAAATAAACCTATGTTTCTGTGAAAACTGAAGCTTTGTTTTTGTTGCGGCCCACATACATGTAAGCCTTGTGTATTTGGCCCGTGTTAGCCTTTGAGTTTGACATGCTTGGCCTAAAGGATTTCACTGCAGAACAGGTCCCAGAAGGGAAAGGTGTGGTCCTGTGATCTACTGTTGTATTACAAACCTCCCAAGGTTAGTGGCTTAAAGCAACCATGGTCTCTTATTCCGTTCGTGAATCTTCCATTTGGGCAGAGCTTGGCAGGGCCAGTCCATGTGGCATCAGCTGGGGTGGCTGGAAAGCTGGGGGCGCGACGCATCTGGAGACTCACTCACTCACACATCTGGGGACTCAGCAGGAGCTGTCGGCTGGAGCACCACCTGTGGCCTCTGGCAACACAGCAGCTGGCCAACTTCCGGGCGCAGGTGTCTCATGAGAGCAGAGCAATGTTAGGATCCACCCTGGAAGACATCTGCCATCCCTTCTGCCATGAACAGTCCACCCCAGTGCAAGGAGAGGGGACACAGAGACGTCAGCTCAGGTCTGCCCTGGTTCAAGAGGAGTGTCACAGTTACATCTTTAGAGCATACGGGATGGAATGTATTTGGGTGGCCACTTTTGGAAAATTATAATCTGCCACCCAACCTAACTGTCTGTGCTATAGTGTGCATAAATACACAAACATTTAGGTCATTTGCTGTTGCTTTTAAGAGCTGTAAGAGGGTGGGAATTTTTTTTTTCTCAAGACCCCAATAAAACTCAAGCAGAATAAAAAGGATGAAGCGGCCCTAACTGGTTTGGCTCAGTGAATAGAGTGTCGGCCTGCAGATGGGAGGGTCCTGGGTTCAATTCTGGCCGAGGACACATGCCTGGGTTGCAGGCTCCATCCCTAGCCGGGGGCATGCAGGAGGCAGCCGATCAAGGATTCTCTCTCTCATCATTGATGTTTCTCTCTCTCCCTCTCCCTTCCTCTCTGAAATCCATAAAAAAATAGAAAGTTAAAAATTAAAAATAACGAAAGAGGAAGTGTTTGGGAGGTAAAATAGGGATTTTGCTGTGGCCCCCCGTGTAGGATGGAAAATATATCGCTGCAGGCACAGAGAACGATTGTCTTCCCATCGAGAATTCTCCGCCCCAGGCACAAGGGAGACCTCGTTTTGGAGGTTCTTGTTCTCTTGAGTGATTGAACAAAACTCCTGGTCGGCCGAGACCGGTTTGGCTCAGTGGATAGAGCGTCGGCTTGCGGACTGAAGGGTCCCAGGTTCGATTCCGGTCGGGGGCATGTACCTTGGTTGCGGGAACATCTCCACAGTGAGACGTGCAGGAGGCGGCTGATCGATGTCTCTCTCTCATCGATGTTTCTGACTTTCTATCTCTCTCCCTTCCTCTCTGTTAAAAAATCAATAAAATATATTAAAAAACAACAACAACAACAACAAAAACTCCTGGTCGTGCACAAGGGGGCTTGGAGAGAACAGGTGTGCCGTCATTTTTCTCGAAAGACAGCTTTGTTCTCTGGCAAAGGCTCGGGGCTGCGGCTGCACAGCGGGCGGAACCAAGGCCCACGGTTGGGTTTGCGTCCTGGCTCTGAGACGGGCTCTCTTGTGACTCCAGGCAAAACATGCACCGTCTCGGGGCCTCCGTTTCCTTGTGGGGACATCGAAGCTGCTGCTGCCACTGACAACCGAATTAGCACTAATTGTTCATTCCGATTCGGCTCAGACCTGACAGGCGCAGTCAGGGCAATGGCTGTGATTAGCAGTCCCGGGGGGAAGCGGAGTCAGACCCTTGGAAGCCACGTGCACCAAGTCCGGATTTAACCACCATCGCTATGCCCCAGAGTGACCCCC
>JAAGEH010000076.1:1121865-1169454 GCA_011751065.1 Lasiurus cinereus | reverse complement strand
ATCAGGAAGGAGCCTTCAGAAAGGGTACCGGGGCCCAGTGGCCAAAATCCACCCTCCCTTTTCTCATGGAAGCAGAACTGAAGGTAGGAGATGCTGTTGAGCTGGGGACCTCATTTCCGGTTCCTCGACTTCGCCCAGCGACGTGCACCTGGGCCAAGACCCTCATTCACAATGAGCCCGTAGTTTTCTGAGTCAATGGGGTATGTACCTCCCAGTCCATCTCCTCTCACTTCTTAGCCCCTTCTCTCTCCTCCTCACCCCTTCTCTCTCCTCCTACCCCTTCTCTCTCCTCCTACCCCCTTCTCTCTCCTCCTCCCCCTTCTCTCTCCTCCTATCCCTTCTCTCTCCTCCTCACCCCTTCTCTCCCCTCCTACCCCTTCTCTCTCCTCCTACCTCCTTCTGTCTCCTCCTACCCCTTCTCTCTCCTCCTCACCCCTTCTCTTTCCTCCTCACCCCTTCTCTCTCCTCCTACCCCTTCTCTCTCCTCCTTGCTCCTTCTCTCTCCTCCTTGCTCCTTCTCTCTCCTCCTACCCCCTTCTCTCTCCTTCTAGCCCCTTCTCTCACCTCCTAATCCCTTCTCTCTCCTTCTAACCCCCCCCTCCTCCTCACTGCCTCTCTGAGCTCGGCCTCCTCATATCTTGTGGTGCCTTCTCTTCACCATTCCACTCCTCTCATTGCTCCATGGGCCCTCATCCAGAATTAAAAACAAGTGCCCCGATTCGTTAAAAAAATGTCTGCTATCCCACTGCCCTACTCCCTCCTTCTGTGCCCTGTCCCAGGGCCTGTCTGCACATCACCTGTGCTCGGGGCACAAATAAAACCCTCAGAAAAGGCCTCCTCCTGTCCGGCCAGCTCACAAAATCACTTCCTTGTCCTCCCACCACATACAAATCGGATCAAGCCCTTCTTTGGCTTCATTCTCTGCAGCATCTCTTTGCTAGTCCCCGCTCATGCCCATCGCCATGGTTACCGGGCCCTTGGTGCCTGGGTCCTGCCCTCTCCATGTCGGCCCGATATCGTTCTGCTTGCCCACAGCCCCCCATGCAGCCCCTGCCCAGCCACTGAGACTTCCCGGAATGGGCTGCTCCGCTCGCTCACCTTCACTCCTTCGCTCCTCTCTGCCTGAGCCTGGACTGCCTCTCTCTCACCGCTGCCAGTGGCTGCTGCCTCACCTCCCCCGGGAAGCCCGCCCTGACTTCTCAGCCTGAGGTCAGGGACCGTCCTCTCTTTCTAGCTCCTCCCTGTGATCACCCACTCCGGACTGCCCACCTCAGTTCTTCAGACCTCACAACGCTGAGCCTTGCTTGTCTCTCCCACTGGATGGAACTCACAGGGGCAGGTCTGCAGCCAGCCCGGGTTTAGGTCCTTCAGATTCGCCCAGGGGAGCCCTCACGAGCTGTTTGTGAGGTGACTGGCCCACGGCTGCCCAGGAGTGAAATCCGAATGAAGGACAGTCTGCAAGGACGGCTGGGGGGCAGGGCTGGGAGGAGGGGTGCTCCGGGCAGCAGGTCCAGCTCAAGCAAGACCCTCACTCGCTCTGAGCTCACAGTTTCCCTCCACACCCTCTCTCTTCCCCCGGGACCTCCCGTGTGTCCCCCACCTCCTCTGCTTCCACCGCCATCGGGAGCGCTGGCCGTGGACCTAGGGGTGGGTTTGTCCTGACTCGGAGGCGGCCCCTACCCCGTTTCCCCGAAAGTAAGACAGTGTCTTATATTAATTCTTGCTCCCAAAGAGGCACTAGGTCTTATTTTCAGGGAATATTTTATTTTTCCATGAAGAAGAATACGGTACACATTTATTGTTGAACAAAAAAATAAAAGGAAATGTATGACCTGTCTATGGTCCGGTAGTCGTTGTCATCACAAACCAGCTCGCTGATTGGCTGCAGCGCAGCCGGCGTTGTTCAGGCAGGGCGAGGTCTCTTTAAATCAGGAGTCAGACGCCTGATGGTAGCCTTGGGGACCTTATGTTCCGGGGAGGCCTTATGATCGGGGAGGTCTTATTTTCGGGGGGATGCCTTATATGACAGTGAAAGGCAAAACTGGAAGTAGGTCTTATTTTCAGGAGTTGTCTTACTTTCGGGGAAACGGTACATTGTAGGTGATCGTGGAAGGGGGTCCCCTCAGCAGAAGGGGCAGGGCATCCCAGGGGTTCTCCGAGCCCCTCCTTCAAACCCACCCCCCCAAGAAGACTGTGTCCCCTCTCCTTGGAGGGCTGTGTCCCTCGGGAGAGGCGGGGCCCATCGTGACAGCAGCTTCTGCGGAATGGGGGCTGACACCCGCCCTGCGTCTCTGTCTCCCGTGCTGTGTGCTGTGCCCGCTGTGACTGAGCAGAAAGGCCCCAGGGAGGAGGGGGACCCACGGAGCAGCCATCGCCTCCAGCCAGTTCCTCAGAGAGAGCCTGGCGTGGCCTGGGAGCGACCCCCTGCCGCCACTCACAGCCCCCCCACCCCCAGCACAGGGGCCAGTGCACCCCACAGGGCAGAGGACCAGCAAGCGGGGAGGAGAGGAAGGTCCAAAGGAGCAAAGGGGAACAGGGCTTTAGAGACTAGGCAAAGCGGTGGCCCCTGAGTCGCAGCAGCTCCACGTTCTGGTAGCCCGGCAGCTGCGGGCTGGAATCTGGGCCTCACGGGGGCAGGGGGGAGGGAGCGGTGGGGGAGAGAGGGTGTGCTCACTGGGCTGCACCGTGCCTTTCCCTCACCCTGGGCCTTTCCCCTGGGCCTGCCGGAACCCAGCCAGCCAGGACCCTGCAGTCCCTAACCTTGTCCCGGTGAACAGCCACACTGGCCTCTCCTCCCAGCCCCCGCACTCTGCCCTTTCACCCATTTCACCCGACCTCCACCTCTGCCCTGTGTGCTGGTGTTCGCCCGTCATTGCGCCCTGACGGTCTCTTCTTCCCAACGGCCACCTCCTGGAGGTCAGAGGCCGTTTCAGTTCGTTTTCGTGCCCTTCCCCCATCACCCGGGCTGGGCATCAGCAACATTCCCGGCTCCTCACCTGGCGCTCTGCCTGGTGACACGGGCACCAAGGTGAGTGTGAAGGGGAGGCTGGAGGATGGGAGAGATGCGACCCTCCCCCAGTCTACCAGGGGCCCACAAACAGCTTCCCCGAAGCAGCCCGTCCTTCGACACACAAACCAAAATGGTCTTTTTTTTTAATGACAATGTCATCACTTCTGGATGGTGACGGCTTCAGAGAGGCGAGTCTGGCCAGCATCCCCACCTCTGCGCTGGTCCACAGAGGCCTCTGGCCACGAGTAGCTACTGGGCATTGAACGGTGGCTGGTGAGACCGGGAAGCGGAACTGAGAGAGGCTGTCAGTGTGAAAAGATTTTGAAGGCGGTATGAAGAGGAAATATAAGATACCCTACCAACATGTTTTCTGTTGCTTATATTTTGAAATAATAGTACTGCAGATCTAGTGAATTAAGTATCATTTATGGTCAAAAATAACTTCACTGCCCTCACTGGTTGGGCTCAGTGGATAGAGCATCGGCCTGCGGACTGGAGCGTCCCAGGTTCAACTCCAGTTGAGGGTGTGCAGGAGGCAGCCAGTCAACGATTCTCTCTCATCATTGATGTTTCTGTCTCTCTCTTCCTCTCCTTCCCTCTCTGAATTCAATAAAAATATAAAAAAAAATAACTTCACTGTCTTTTACTTTTTAAAAATGTGGCTGTTCGGCCCTGAATGGTTTGGCTCAGTGGATAGAGCGTCGGCCTGCGGAATGAAGGGTCCCGGGTTCGATTCCAGTCAGGGGCATGTACCTTGGTTGCGGGCACATCCCCAGTGGGGGGTGTGCAGGAGGCAGCCAATCAATGTTTCTGGCTTTCTATCCCTCTCCCTTCCTCTCTGTAAAAAATCAATAAAAATGTTTATTTTTAAAAAATGTGGCTGTTATACATGGAAGGTTACACGTGTGGCCTCGGTGTGTTTCTGCGGGGCAGCTGGGCCTCGGCCCACCCGGAGGACCCGCTTTCGGGCTGCCGTTCCCTCGCTGCGAACGGTGACGTGTGATCCGCCCCGCTCTGGGGAACTTCTCAGAGGGGGGCATCTGAGGTTTGGAGCGTGTCACGTTTGTCTCTCTCTCCTCACCTTGCTGTTCTCCCAAACCTCCGGCGACAAACCCCACTGAAGGCATCGTATGTACTCCACAGGCCGTATGTATTCCACAGACCGTATGTACTCCACAGGCCGTATGTACTCCACAGGCCGTATGTACTCCACAGACTGTATGTACTCCACAGACAATCTCCAAATCCTAACTAAATAGCAATCGCGTGCGCGCACACACACACACACACACACACACACACACACACACACACACACGCCCCTACAGGGACCAACATTTCCCATGTGTAAAGTGACATGCCTGATCACTGGATTAAGCGACGGAAATTAATTATTACAGCAATTACTCGCCCGCTAATTGTGCGAACGCCAGAACCGCCGTCGCCGTCCTGGGAGCCACCCTCTGCTTCCCAGACGCAGCAGTGCGGACAGGGCAGCTCAGGCCGGTGCGTTTTCTTGGTTTTGTTTTTAAATATATTTTATTGATTTTTTTACAGAGAGGAAGGGAGAGGGGTAGCGTTAGAAACATCGATGAGAGAGAGACATCGACCAGCTGCCTTCTGCACGCCCCCACTGGAGATGTGCCCACAAGCAAAGTACATGCCCTTGACCGGAATCGAACCTGGGACCTTTCAGTCCACAGGCCGACGCTCTATCCACTGAGCCAAACCGGTTTCAGCAGGCCAGTGCGGTTTTAAAACGCTTTATCTGGCTGCTCATTGCCGGGGTGAGCAGGTGCGTCCGCTGGGGGCGATGGATGGGGGCGGTGCACCTCAGGCCGCAGAAAAGGACAAGGCAGGTGGATTCCGGCCCCATCTCTCCAGCCAGGAGAACCTCGAGTGGCGGGTCTTCAGCTGGCCATTCCGTGCAGCAGGGAAACACCAGCCGGGCAGAGGTAGGCACCACCGTGGGGCTGCTGGGACAGGCTCATGTCCCCGGGGAAAGGGATCTGTCACCGGAGAATCCCAGAGCTGTGCCTGTGGGTGGTCCCTTTGAACTCCTTCTCAGCCACCTCCTCTGTTTCCGCTCGCCATTGCATCCCCGGCTGTCCAGGTGGCATCAGGTGCTCTGTTTCTGTGGCCGAGTCTGCGCGGGTGCAGAAAGGTTCTGCGTGAACGTCCCCAGATCCAGACGGAGGATTTCCGAAGCAGCGGCTCACAATGGGCCTCTCTCCTGGGAGCACGAGCCGACCCGCCTGCCGGTCACTTGTCTCTCCATCTCTCTCTGCCCTGGGGCTCCGCGGCCGTCAGGAGGCGTGTGAGGGCGGACGCGGCTGAAGCTGGGCCAGATGCTGGTCAAAGGATGAAACATGTTTCAGTCACCTGTTCTTTTTATTATTATTATTCATTTTTTACAGAGAGGAAGGGAGAGGGACAGAGAGTTAGAAACATCCATGAGTGAGAAACATCGATCAGCCACCTCCTGCACGCCCCCCACTGGGGATGTGGCCCGCAACCAAGGTACATGCCCTTGACCGGAATCGAACCTGGGACTTTTCAATCCGCAGGCCGCTGCTCTATTCACTGAGCCAAACCGGTTTTGGCCAGTCACCTGTTCTTTTTGCACGTCGGGTTTGAGCTCAATGGCATGGGGGTGTCAGTGAAAACCTTTTTCATTTTTACCGCCCATAAGTCATCTCGTTAAAGCAGCGTTTTAGGGCCACAGGGGCCAGCAGGTAACTGTCCCTGACGGAATCCTATTGCTCCTGCCTTAAAACTGGCAGTTTAGCTGAGACCGGGTTGGCTCAGTGGATAGAGAGTCAGCTTGCGGACTGAAGGGTCCCAGGTTCGATTCCGATAGGGGGCATGTGCCTTGCTTGCTGGCACATTTCCACTGTGAGGTGTGCGGGAGGCGGATGATCGATGTCTCTCTCTCATCGATGTTTCTGACTTTCTATCTCTCTCCCTTCCTCTCTGTAAAAAAATCAATAAAAAATATATTTTAAGAAAACAAAAACAAACAAACAAAAAAATTGGCAGTTTAACTCAGAAAATTGTTAAGCCAGGTGTCGGGAGTGGTAGAGGCAGCGGCTTCGCTAAAAGCCGGCAGAGAAAGTCAGTGTGCCCGGGGTCTGTGAGGCTGGCCCACCTCCTCCGGAGTCTTCACTCTGGAGGTCCAGGCCAGACCCACTTTAATCTCCTCCAAACTGCGGGGCCTCCAAGCCAATACACAAGCCTCAAAGGGACACGGTTACCCCAGATGAGTCCTGTTTCTCTTCGAAAGTGTCACTGTCTGTTGGTAAAAGGAAATGAATGATAATAATAGCAGCTGTCCACGGCGCTTTATTTTTAGGCGTTGTGTTAAACCTTTTAGAATTTTATTTGATTTCATCCTTATAGTATAGCTTCACTCAAAATATATTCGTCTAATGACGGTGGTCTGGAAGAGTCCCTCCCTCAGAAGGCCCCCGTTCTATAACCATGGGAATATTGGAGGCGGGCACAGGATAGTGCCCTGTGGCCCCCCCTCCCCTCCGCCTCCTCTGACTGCAGCTGCGGTGGACGGCCAGCTCCCCGGCCCCCCCCCCCCCCCCCCCCCCCCCCCGCCCCAGTGGCCTCTGATCTGGGGAAGGAGGAGGGGAGGGGCCTTATCCCAGGAGCAGGCGCAGCCTGGAAGAGCAGAGCAGTTTGCCCTAAAGGATGAGAGGTGAGATGTGGAGATGCCAGGCCTTTTACCCTTCGGAGAAATACTTTCCCCAGAATTCCTCCAAGACTCCCCACTAGGACAGAGCCCCCGCTTCCTGGTGGGGCTCAATTGGGGCCCCTGGATGGGCTCTTTCTTCCTTCTCTGTCCCCCTCTCACCACTGCTTCCCTCCTGCCTCCTGGACCTCCTCACACGTACACTCCCTGCCTTTCCATCCCAGTCTCAAGCTCTTCTTCAAGGATCGGTACCCCATTAACAGATGCAGACACTGGACAGGTTTTATTAAAGTCTCACAACTGTAAGTAGCTGAGCCAGGACTCACACTAGCTTTGTCTGATCCCAGAGCCCGTGGACCCAACACTATGTGCCACTGTCTCCCACCACCCACTCTACCCAGAATTTATACTGAGGAAATGCTGGCCTGACTGGTCTTTTTATTTGTTTTTTATTTTTAAAAATATATATATATTATTGATTTTTTACAGAGAGGAAGGGAGAGGGATAGAGAGTTAGAAACATCGATGAGAGAGAAACATCGATCAGCTGTCTCCTGAACACCTCCTACTAGGGACGTGCCCACAACCAAGGTACATGCCCTTGACCGGAATCGAACCTGGGACCCTTCAGTTCACAGTCTGGCGCTCTATCCACTCAGCCAAACCGGTTTTGGCCTGACTGGTCCTTTTCAAGGCAGCCCATTCCATCAGTGAGCAGTTCTAATGATCAGGAAGTTCTGCTTGATCTTCATCCCCTTTCTACATCCATGAAGTGTCATTCTTGTATGTATTCCTCCGCAGCAAACATTGGCTCATTAGTATGCAGGGGCCAGGCCCTGGGCATGGCTCAAAGGAGGCAGGCCCGTTCCCTTTGCTGGCAGAACTCCCACCTATGAATGATGAAAGCCGGGCAAGGAAAGGGGCCTGCAGGGGACTAGGGGAGCACAGTGTGACACCACCCACCCAAGCTGCCCTCTGCAGCACCCTAGATAAGGATGCTCCCTGGTCCACGCAACAGTCCTGCAGGGACTGGCTGCAGAGATCACCTCCCCCGAGACTTCTGTTGTTCATGCCCCTCAGCCCACCTCTGGCTGGGCCACGATGGCAGAATGAAGCCCACATCCAGATAGAGTCCATTGAAAACCAATGCAGGAGGAGAGACCCTGGCCGAGGGAGGGTGGAAACCATGGCCGAATCCTTGAACTTGTCCCCAAGTTTGGTTTCTGGCAGACCACTTGGGGTGTTCCCTGCTGCTGAGTCATTCAACCCCCGCTCCCTAACTCTCCTTCCACTAGAAATGTTGGCTGCACCCACCTAAGATGCCCAATTAGATCCCAGAGAGGCCCAAACAATATTATATGCCATTTCCGGGTGTGTTGCAATGGATAGGCGAGGCAGTAATCGGCATGGCCAATTTGTGGGCAGAGTCTTTGGAGTCTACCTTCTGAAGAGCGGAAGTCCTGGCGCTGCTAGGCTGGCTGGCTTCCTTAGATTCCAGAAGGCCCCAGGGCGAAGCAGCCTCACGTTCGGCAGGTAGGCTGCTGCGGAAGGCTGGGATGGCTCGAGAGCCGCCACAGCAGTGACTTGTTCACCTGCCTCACCTGCAACAGAAATCAATGCGCAAAGTTTGATCTCTTTCCCTCTGATCTATCAAGTCCTCCTGAGGATGTTTCCTTTAGACGTGCCATTTTAATTAATGGAATTCTAGACACTCATCCCTGGAAGTCTTGGGAAGGCAAAGCTCAGATTTCTGGGACACGAAGCTGCACTCTAGAAGCAGCCATCCATCCATCCATCCATCCATCCATCCATCCATCCATCCATCCATCCACGGAGTCCATCCTCCTTCCCACCCTCTGCCTTTCCTGATGGGCCTACAGGCTTTGTCTTCTCCACTACGATTGCCAAGGGAAGGCCCATCCATCTGTCCGTCTCGCTTTCAGTTTAGGAATGTATTCAATAATTATCAAGCAGGTACGACATGCCAGGAGCTACGTCAGTGGCTGTGTCAGCCCCCAAGACACTGCGGCAAACGGACCTCTGCTCATGGGGCTTGAAGTCTAGCCAGGAATAGACATCATGCAGACACGTTTACAAATAACTGGTTACCCCTGCAATCGACATCCCTAAGGAGAGCGGAAGGTGCTATGTGAGCCTATAACAAGAAAGACCTAGCCGAACTGGGTTCCCTCAGAAGATGACATTTAAGCTGAGAGATGGAAGAGTAGGAAGTGGCTATTAGCAAAGTGAAAAAGGCAAGGAGAGAAAGGGCAAGCAAGTTAGGCAAGAAGGGCCTACCTCAGGGAGGGGTATTGGTTCAAGGAGTCACATGAAGGCCGTGGCTAAAGGGTAAGGACAAAGAGAGAGGGGTGACGGGAATGTGGGTTGGAGAGAAGGTTGTGGCTGCATAGTGTAGTATTTAGGAAGAAAAGAGGAAGGCCTGAGGGAGAATTAACCATGTGAGGATAGAGTCAGATCTGTGTTAGAAATCCACTAACTGTTTGGAGGGTGGGCTGAGGGAGAGGAGAGAAGCAGAGAGAGCTGTTTGGAGGCCAATGCATTGTCCAGGGAGATGGCCAAGCCAGGATGGGGATGGGAGCATCAGGAATGAAGAGAAGTGGAACATTCAAGGCACATTTTTGAAGGAGCTCACCAGGACTCCTGGGAGCCCCATGGCAGCCTGAGGGGGCCTCTGGACACCGGGCGCAGCTTCAGAGCTGAGCCAGACCCTCAGCAGCTCTCCTTCCGATCCCCGGCTGCGTGAGGCTCTCCAGGTTAGAGCGATGGCTGCTGTCTTGCTTTCTGCCCACCCCTTCCTCCTCTGTTTCTTCTGAGACGGCGGTGCGCAGGCGACAAACTGCTCTCTGATTGCCTCTTGTGGGTCAAGTGTATTTCACTCAGGAGAGTGGAAATTTAGGATTGTGTGCCTCCCTTTTTTCCTTCGGGCCCAGCTGGCATATATGCCACCTCTCTTTGTCCTGTGCTCATGGCAGACAGCACTAATCAATCACGATGCTTTTCCTCAAACTGGACCTTTAGGCATACTCTCAATATAGTATCTCAGGCTCTTCAGTGGATGAAAGTTGGTATGTAATATTATACCTCTTTGCCATCCTTGTTCTTGAATTTTCAGTCAAAATAACCAACCTGGAGAGATCCTTTCAGTAACCGTTTGGTGGAGGTTCCAAGCTTTTCGGTAGGTAAGCCTCCTAGTGACCCTAGATAGGCGGTCGTCAGTTCTTCTCCGAAAGATGCCCATGGTTCTTGATGCCCCACCTCATACTCTGGTACCCAGCCTGCCTTGGTTCATCCTGACAACGGTTTCCTTTTCATCTTTATCTAAACTCCCTCCTGCCTTCTTCTCAGAGACAGATCTCCACGGAGTTCGAGGTGAGAAGGGACTCGCTGTTCTGAGCTCCTCGCCCTTCCACAGCCGGTCAGTTGTTGGGCACTCGTTGTCCATGTGTGTCTGCGTGCCCCACAGGAGCCAGCGCGCATTTTCACAAGAGCAAGAAAAATCATGTTGGACTTTCAGACTTTTTCCGTTCACAACGATTCGGCTTCTGCACCCGTCAGCCGTAAGACAGGGCAATCCGGTAGAACTCTATGACATTGAAGTCTTTTGAAGGCTTGATCCTCACTTCCCCTCGGTGATGGGGCCCCAGAGGCAGATCTGTGTTAGAATGCCTCTAACTGCTGTTCGGAGGGTGGGCTGAGGGGAGAGGAGAGACGCAGAGAGAGCTCTTGCGTCCTAGCCGGTGAGTCCGAAGAGAGCCTGGGAGAACGCCTGAGAGCACAGTCTCCTGGGCCGCGAACTGAATCAGGGTGTCAGCGTGGTTCTCCCTTCCCGGCACCCCTGGAGTCAGGCCTTCCTGCCCCAGATCCCGGAACAAATACCTGCCATCCCAGATGCCTGCCGCTTCACCCACACAGGACGACGAACAGTGTGGGGCTCCTTGTACACTAGGGGGTGCAAGCAGGCTTGTTATCCAGCTCGGCCCTAAAGAATAAAAAAACAAATAGAAATAAAAAAAGCAAGATCTCACCAGCCAAGGGGAGAGAAGACGATGACTAGGTCTGAAGGCGCTGGGCGCGGAGGGCTGCGGTGGAAGCTGGTCTGGAAGGGACACACCGTCCTCAGTCATGGCTGTCAGCTGCTCTGTGGAGTGTATTGTCAGACAGACCTCGCTCCCCAAAATAGGGCTGAAGCCCCCCAGCCGGGCCTGGCAGCCTCTCAGCCGCCAACACCTGGGAAATGGCATCCAAGGCGGCTCTTTGAAGCTGGCTGACCTTCCTGCTGTGACCCTGAGGCCACCGTCTGCCCCATGGCCAGGCCAGGGGGCCGGTGCCTCCCTCTGGCCCCAGGCCGTGTGCATCCAGGCTCAGCGGGCTCTTTGCCAACGTGGGCGCTGGCTGGGCTGGCACGGAGCGAGGGGCAGCGAGCTCGCCCCTCCCCGGCTGGGATCACAGAAGAGGATTCTGCTCCAGTGGCCTACTTTCCGCCAGGAATGGCAGGAGGCCAGCTGGGAGCCGCAGAGCCTCCCCTTGGCCCCCCAGCTGCCCACCTGGCTCTTCCAGAACCTTCCACAGAGCCCTTGTTCTCCAAGGCGAGGGCCCTGTGGAGGGTGGCCTTCGCCTCCCCACCCGTGGAGGGGAAAGGAGTTGAGGAAATCAGCCCGGGGTCTTGATGGCCAAAGAGTCCTTTCCCTGGGGGGAGGACCCCGCTTTCAAACCGCCGAGTGGAGGCTGGAGTGGGTCCAGCCGTAAACCAGCGTAATGAACCCGCACAGACAGCCGCAATGACTGTGGACTTCGGAATGCAAACAAGAACTTCAGACGCTGATCCCTGTCAGCCCGTCGGGCAGGGTGCAGATGCTGTGCGCGGCGCTCGCCGTTGCTGAGCGATGGACGATGAACTGTCCCTGTCTCGTTGCTGGAGGTAGAGACAGCGCAATGAGCTCGATTGGACCAAATGGGGATGGAATTATTTATTCTCGCTCCCGAGCAGGAGGCAACTGGCGGCCACGAGAGTCCCCCGGAGGACGGGCTGGTGAGAAGTTCAGAGGTGGCCTTCCTCTCTCTTCTGTTGTCGCAGGAAATCCTAACCTCCGTGCCTTTCTTCAACGGAGGAGGCTTGAACTTTTGTGGGAGTATCCAGAGCTACATTAGAAAAAAAATAGCGATAAATACAGACCCACAGACCAGGTGGGAACTGGGGTGAGGAGCGTGGAATGTAGGGTAAAAAAGTTAAGGGGGTGCCCCACAGTGTCAGTCATTAAGATAAGTAATATTTTAATGTGATATTTCTTAGAATCGAAATGAATGCCAAAAAGATCGATCTCAGATAAGATGGCAAAAATGCAAACAGCCCGGCCGGCATGGCTCGGTGGTTGAACATCGACCTATGAACCAGGAGGTCAGGGTTTGAGTCCCACTCAGGGCACATGCCCGGGTTATGGGCTCCATCCCTGGTGTGGGGCGTGCAGGAGGCAGCCGATCAATGATTCTCTCTCATCCTTGATGTTTAAGCCTGCTCTCTGAAACACTGATGCAATGTTTTTATCCCTTCCTCTCTGAAATAAATTTTTAAAAATATATTTTTTAAATGTAAACAAAAATGGGATCAGTACCGCGGACTTCTTTCCCGTGGCCTTGGGTGCCACTGACTCTATATCTACCTCACACACGCTTACAACATGGAAGTTGTTTGGAACTGCTTTGTCCTCAAAATAACACTTATGCTGTGGGGTAGAGGGCCTTGTAGCTGGACAGAGGGATCCCACACTCTGTGGGAAGCAGGCCTCCTCCAAACTCATGAGGAGGCAGTGGCCTTAGGGAAGGAGAACTCCCTGCGCTCCTGGGGCAGTGGCCAGGAAGGACTGGATCCGGGATCTGCTGGAGGTTGCCCAACTGGTCCTGAGACAACAGGGACAGGCCTGGAGCTGCTATTCCGGGTAAAATAACGCCCCTTTTCTTTTTAGTCTTAACATTTTTAGGTTTAATTGCATAGAATTGCCAATATTCAACTGTTTTTAAACATGAAATGCATGCCAAGATGGGTAAGCTAAATCAAGAGCCCCAAAGATGTGCCCATCTCAGTCCCTGCACCCTGCGGATATTACCTTCTATGGCAAAAGGGTCTTTGCAGGGGTCACTCCGTTAAGGATTTTGAGATGGGGAGATTGCCCTGTATTGTCAGGGTGGCCTAGTCATTGACAAGAAGGATCCCCCTATAGAAGAGAGACAATGAGAGCAGAGAGAGATGTGAAGATGCCATGCCCCTGGCTTTGAAGATGGAGGAAGGGGCCATACAAGCCAAGGATGGCTGGCAGGCCCTGAAAGCTGAGAGGTAAGAAGCAGATTCTCCATGGAGCCTCCAGAAGGAACACAACCCTGCTGGCACCATGACTTTAGGCAAGAGAAAGCGATTTCAGATTCTGAGCTATAAGAGAATAAATGTATGTTGTTTTGTTATTTATTTGCTAGAGGCCCAGTGCACAAAATTCATGCATGGGGGGCGAGATTCTCAGCTCAGCCTACACCCTCTCCAAAATGGGACCCCTTATCTCACAATCCAGGTCTGCTGGCCCCCAACTGCTTGCCTGCCTGCCTTTCTGATTGCCCCTAACTGCTTCTGTCTGCCAGCCTGATCGCCCCCTAACCACTACCCTCCAGCCTGATTAATGCCTAACTGCTTCCCTCCTGGCCTGGTTCCCCACACTGCCCTTCCCTGCAGGACTAGTCTCCCTCAACTGTCCTCCATGCAGGCCTGGTCACCCCAATTGCCCTCCCCTGCTGGCCATCTTGGGGCAGCCATCTTGTGTTCACATGGGGGTGGCCATCTTTGACCAAAAGGGGGTGGCCATCTTGTGTTGGAGTGATAGTCAATTTGCATATCACCTCTTTATTATATAGGATTTATTTATTTATTATTGATTTTAGAGAGGGAAGAAGGGAGAGAAAGAGAAACATTGATGCAAGAGAGAAACATCTATCAGTTGCCTCCCCAATGTGCCCCAACCAGGGATAGAATTCACAACCCAGTTATGTGTCCTTATCCAGAAATCACACCCAGGATCTTCCAGTGCATGGGACAACAACCCCAACCAACTGAGCCACACCAGCCAGGGCAAATGTGTGATGTTTTAAGTCACCAATTTTGTGGTGTTTGTTGTACCTCCAATAGGAAGTTAATAGGCCAGACATTATATTAAGAACTTCATATACATAAAAAATGGATGTGTATATATAAAAATCCACCCTCAGCCTTTCAAGAACTTCACTGTTTAGGATATGTCCTCTAAGTTTGCATCCTAAAGTTGTTTCTCCTTAGTGGGCCTTTCCCATTGAATATACATGCATTCTGGTATCTGTTGCCTTAAAAAAAATAAAAATAAAACCAGCCCTAGCTGGTTTGACCCAGTGGATAGAGTGTCAGCCCACAGACTGAAGAGTCCTGGGTTCAATTCCAGTCAAGGGCATGTGCCTTGGTTGCAGGCTCAATCCCTGACCCCAGTTGGGGCCCTTGTGGGAGGCAACCAATCAGTGTGTCTCTCTCACATCAGTGTTTCTCTCTCTCTGTCTCTCTCCTCCCTTCCACTCTCTCTAAAAATCAAATATCCTCCAGTGAGGATTAACAAAAAATAAACCCCCAAAAAACCCAAACAACATCTACATATGCTTTTAAAATAAAATTGAAGAGTTATTTTTAAAAAAGAAATTTCTCTAACCTGAAGAACATATACCAAAAGCCCATAGTAAAAATTGCTCTTAAAGGTTAAAGTTAAGAAAAATCATTGCTTTTATTCAATACTGTACTGAAGATACTAGCAAATTTAATTAAAAAAAGAAATTCTGTAAGTTTTATTTGATACATTTGAAACCTATAAAAGATATGAGGTTTGAAATCAAAAAAACAAAACAGACATTAATTGAAGGTGATATGATTATTTTCATAGAAAACTCAAAATTCTAAAAATTATTAAGTTTAATAAACAGGTTTAATACTGTGGACTTAAAAGAGCAATATTCAAGAGCAATTGATTTTCTATGCATCAGCAACAGAGAAACTATAATTAATAAACAAAATGTTTAAAGCTGTAACACCAGTACACAAAGACGATTTAACAAAAGATGCCCAAGTCTCTCATGGGAAAAATATTAAATGTTATTCAAAGTTCCGAATAAAAGTTCTGTAGACTCAATGAAGCTCTAATCAACATCCCAATAATGGAATTTGTCAAGTTGTTTCTAAAATTTACTATAGAAAAGCGAAGGACTGAGAGAAGCCAACACATACGTGGGGAAACTTCCCTTACTAATTTCAAACTTAGTTCAGGGTGATAGTAATTATGACAATGTAGTATTTACATAGATCAATAACTAGATCAGTAGAACAGAATCAAGGACTTTGATAAGATGGACCCATTATAAGGAAACTTGATTTAAGCCAGCATTGATATGGTAGAATAAAGAGGAAGAATAATCAATCAGTTAATTATATAATCCCTAAATTAATGGATTAATCAATGAAAATGTAAACAATAGGTACAATATTTTAAAAATTCTAATTGATAAAAAACATTAAAGATGAAACTGACATTTTTAGAAAAAACTATACAGAGGTTCTTACTCAGGACCAACAGACCCTCAGGGGGTTGGTGGGTAGAATCCAGCTGGTTCATGAACATGGAAGGGGAAAAAATTTGATATTTATTTTCCCTAACCTCTAACCAAATTTTAGAGATTCAATTTTGAACATAAACAACAGATCATATCCCATTTCCCCGAAAGTAAGACATCCCCCGAAAATAAGACCTACTTCCAGTTTTGCCTCTTGCTGTAATATAAGGCATACCCCCGAAAATAAGACGTCCCTGATAATAGCTACCCTAAGGCGTCTGACTCCTGATTTAAAGAGACCTCGCACTGCCTGAACAGCTACAGCTGCGCTGTGGCCAATCAGTGAGCTGGTTTGTGATGACAACTCCTACCGTACCGTAGACAGGGAATAAACTTTCTTTCTTTCTTTTTTTTTGTTCAACAATAAATGTGTACCATATTCTTTATAGAAAAATAAGACATCCCCTGAAAATAAGACCTAACGCATCTTTGGGAGCAAAAACTCATATAAGACATTATCTTATTTTCGGGAAAACAGGGTAGTAGTCTTGTAGTATCTTTGACTTTGTCATTAATAAGAATACTATTTTAGCCGAGATCGGTTTGGCTCAGTGGATAGAGCGTCGGCTTGCGGACTGAAAGGTCCCACGTTCAATTCCGGTCGGGGGCATGTACCTTGGTTGCGGGCACATCTCCACTGTGGGGCATGCAGGAGGCGGCTTATCGATGTCTCTCTCTCTTATCGATGTTTCTGACTTTCTATCTCTCTCCCTTCCTCTCTGTAAAAAATCAATAAAATATATATTTAAAAAAAAGAATACTATTTTAATATAATTGTTACAGGTATCCCCAAATATTATTTAGGCTCATCAGTACTTGGAAATGTATAGCAGTTATTAGATTTTCTGCTCATTCTTCTTAATGATTAGGAAGAGGCACATTTATTATAAACTAGAGGCTCAATACATTTATTACAAACTAGAGGCTCGTAGCCTGGCGGCTTGTCTTGGCCCTTGCAGCCCCGACTTCGTCCAGGAGGTCGTTCAGGATTATAGATCATAATTTAACTATTTTGATACTGTATTTCAGTATACTTGTGGGTTTTGGGTTTTTTTTTAATCCTATAAGATATATTTGATATATATGAAACCATGCAAAGGGCCCATAGTATAAAAATTATAAAAATTCATATTATGTACAGATATCTACATATCTGCATGACCTCAGTGTAGAGAAGGATTTCTTAAACAAGACACAAAAGTAAACCCAAAGGAAAGGAATGATAAATTTGACTAGATTAGAATAATACAGTTTTCCAATAAAATATACGATAAACTAAATGATATTCCACAAACTGGGAATTTATTTAACTGCCTCATCTATTTAACAAAGTATTAATATCCAGAGTATCTAAAAATTTCCTACAAATCCTAGCTAATACAAGAGTAATATGCAAATTGACCATACTCTAATACACAAGATGGCTGCCCCCATGTGGTCAAAGATGGCTGCTTCCATGTGGACACAAGATGGCTGCCACAAGATAGCTAGCAGGGGAAGATAGTTGGGAGAGACCAGGCCTGCAAGGGATAGCAGTTGGGGGCAACCAGGCCTGCAGGAAAGGGCAGTTGAGGGGGACCCAGGCCTACCAGGGAGAGCAGTTGGGGGGGGACCAGCCTGCAGGGGAGGGCAGTTAGGGATGACCAGGCCTGCAGGGGAGGGCAATTAGAGGCAAACAGGCTGGCAGGGGAGTGGTTAGAGGGTGATCAGGCTGGGAGGCAGAAGTAGTTAGGGGCAATCAAAAAGGTAGACAGTTGAGCAGTTGGGAGCTAGCAGTCCTGGATTGTGAGAGGAATGTCCGACTGCCCGTTTAGGCCTGATCCTACTTGGATAGAGCCTAAACAGGCAGTTGGACATCCTCTGAGTGGTCCCTGATTGTAGAGGGTGCAGGTTGGGCTGAGGGACACCCTACCCCTCCCGTGCATGAATTTCCTGCACCAGGCCTTTAGTCAATATATAAAAGGCAAACAATTCAATTTTTCCATAGACAAGAAAATAAAAGACTTTTCACAGAAGACAATACAATGGCCAAAAAATCATGTGAAAAGAAGGTCAACCTCAGTAAATGGGAAAATCCTAAAACAAGAAGCTACCATGTAAGGCCCACACTGACCCAAGTGAATAGAAAAGTAGCTGACAGTACCAAGTGTTGGCAAAGATGTGAATCCCAGGGCACTTCATGGGCCTCTAGTGAAAATATCAATTGTGTCAATGACTTTGGGGAAACAGTTTGGCAATATCTTTACAGTGGAAGATGCACATACCTTACCAGCCAGTCATCCTACGTCTAGATAAATATCCTCGGAGAACTCTTACACGTGTGCACCAAGAGTCACATGCAACCCAAATTGCCGCCAGAGGGAGAACAGATGTGTCAACTGCAGAATTGTCACTCAGGATAATACTAGTCACCAGGGGAATGAACTGCAGCCGCCTCCACAGCACGGATGCATCTCTTCAACTTGATGATGATGGAAGGAAGCAAATTTCTAAAGAAAGCCTACGACGTGATTCCACTTACAGGAAGCTCAAAAATAAGCCAGAGTAGTCAATCTGTTACTCAGGTGTACACAGACACGGGTAAACTGATAAATGAAGACGAAAGGTATCATCAATACAGTGTTCAGGGAATGACCTTCCTCAACCCTCCCCAAAACAGGAGGCAGGGTCCTTGATATGTAAGAGGGGCCTGCAAGGGGTATCCATGGCTGGTACATGCTAATCGTATTTATCTTCAATGCATTAGTTCATCACTAAAGACAAAAATTAAAACACAATAAAAAAAAAAAAAACCAACAGTGCCGAAACCGGTTTGGCTCAGTGGATAGAGCGTCGGCCTGCGGACTGAAAGGTCCCAGGTTTGATTACTGGTCAAGGGCATGTACCTTGGCTGCAGGCACATCCCCAGTGGGAGGCGTGCAGGAGGCAGCTAATCGATGTTTCTCTCTCATCGATGTTTCTAACTCTCTATCCCTCTCCCTTCCTCTCTGTAAAAAAAATCAATAAAATATATTTAAAAAAAAACAAACAAAACAAAAACAGAACTGTTCCTTAACATGAAAGAAGTCTGAATTAATTACGAAAAACAATTTTTTTAAACTCGACCTATTCTTGGCTAGAAAAAAATTAATATTATAAAGATGTCAACTGTCCCTCCATTAACTTCCATATTTAATGGGTTCCCATTAACAGTGTCAAAAGTTGGCTCCTTCTCAGGGTTCAGTTCAGGACCCACAGGTGGGTAGCGACATATGTCCTCACATCCCCCTTGGCGGCCTCCACCCCACTCAGACGCACCCAGCACATTCTGAGGTTCAAGCGGCCATGGATTGGGGGAGAACACTGCTCACCCCGATACAGATAGTGAGGTCATGGAGTGACAAGAGGGACTGGGATTCCAGCCCAGGTCTGTCCTGCTCCGAGCCAACCTCTCTATTACCGCCCTCCCTGCCTCTCAGTTGTCTCCATTTGTGGAATTGAATCAGAGTCTTATTGCCTTCAAATTGCTGGGCACCAGCTTCCTAACAGCATTTCAGGGTCCGGGCCTGGCAATCTCATTTCTACGCGGCCAGCCCTCCAGGGGTGGGTGTTTCATGGCGCTCTCCCCCCGGATCCTGCGCTCAGCCTGCCTGGGATCGATCGCTGGCGTGGCTGGAGTCTTCCCTGGCCACACGCTGCACGTTCCCAGTTAAACTTCCAGTCCTGTGTCTGTCTTAACCCCTAGAGATGAGTCGTTACTAACCATCCAATAGAGAAGTTGGGAACACAGTCCCGAGGCTCAGTTACAAAATACCGAAAGCAAACACAGTAAAAACTCAACAAAACATTCAACCAACCCCACCCACTTCTGTTTTTTATATATATTTTATTGATTTTTTACAGAGAGGAAGGGAGAGGGATAGAGAGTCAGAAACATCGATGAGAGAGAAACATTGATCAGCTGCCTCCTGCACGCCTCACACTGGAGATGTGCCCACAACCAAGGCACATGCCCTTGACCGGAATCGAACCTGAGACCCTTCAGTCCGCAGGCCGATGCTCTATCCACTGAGCCAAACCAGTTTCGACTCTTTATTTTTTATTTTCCTCGTAACCATTTATCTCCCCTATACCCTCTCCCATCCCACCACCTTCCTATCCCCAAAATCACCATACTGTTGTGCCCATGAGTTCTTTCTCTCTTTTTCTTCCTTTTTTTGCTCCACTCCACTCATTTTATTGGGTCAATTCATTATTCCTTCACACTTGCCTAAATACCAAGTCCCATCTTGCCTTCCGGATTGTTCATTGGTTGAGTCAACACAGCCTATCAACGTTTGTGCATTTCTTCCTTCTTCGGAAAGAACTCCCAACAACTCACAAAGCTCTCCTGTCTTCCGCTGGGACAAGTCACCCTTTACTGAGTGTCCCTGAGGTGGAATATCACTCAAAAAAAAAGAAAAAATTCTTCCTTTGAATGTTTCCCTCTGTTTACTGCTAGACCGGTTACCAGCTAACTTTCCAGTGTAGTTGACTCAGTGTGGCCTACTGGCTACTCGCCAATCCAACCACTCTCACATCTCTCCAGGCCTTTGCACTGGCCTTTCCCTCTCCCAGAACTCCCTTCCCTGGAGATTTTTAAAATATATATTTTTATTGATTTTCCAGAGATAGAGGAAGGAAGAGGGATAGAGAGATAGATACATCGATGAGAGAGAAATACCATTGATCAGCTGCCTCCTGCACACCTTCAACAGGGGATTGAGCTTGTAACCCAGGCATGTGCCCTGACCTGGAATTGAACCTGTGGCCTCTTGGTTCTTGGCTCAAAGCTCAACCACTGAGCTCCACCAGCTGCACCCTGTAGATGTTTATGGCGTACCCCCTCACCTCCTTCAGGTCTCTGCTCCCATGTCACCTTCACAGAGTACCTCCCTTGGCGATCTCTAAATCAGTGGTTCTCAACCTGTGGGTCGTGACCCCTTTGGGGGTCGAAAAACCCTTTCACCGGGGTCGCCTAAGACACCCCGCATATCAGATATTTACATTCCGATTCATTAACAGTAGCACAATGACAGTGATGAAGTAGCAACGAACATAATTTTATGGTTGGGGGTCACCACAACATGAGGAGCTGTGTTAAAGGGTCGCGGCATTAGGAAGGTTGAGAACCACTGAAAATGCAGCCTGCCCAGCGCCCACCGCCAGCCTCTGTCCCTCAGCCTCCACTCACTGTCTCCGGGGGCATTATATGTGGAGTGGATTTTTCTCTCTGCTCCCCGCAACCAGAATGCCAGCTCCACGAGACCAGGGCTGATTTGGTCTGATTTGTGCCCCACCGTTTCCCCAGGGGCTTAGAAGAGCAGCTGGCACATAGCAGGTGCTCTGTAAATATTTGCACAAATAAACAATCCCTAAATGTTAATGGGAACAGTAAGATTCTATATTTAGCCAAAACCGGCTTGGCTCAGTGGATAGAGCAGACTGAAAGGTCCCAGGTTTGATTCCGGTCAAGGGCATGTGCCTTGGTTGCCGGCACATCCCCAGTAGGGGGCGTGCAGGAGGCAGCTGATCGATGCCTCTCTCTCATCGATGTTTCTAACTCTCTATCCCTCTCTCTTCCTCGCTGTAAAAAATCAATGAAATATATTAAAAATAAAAAGATATTTAAATTCCAAGCTTTTTTTTCTCTGTTCTTCCAAGGGAGGCAAAGAATGAACCTCTGGTTTGTAGGTTTGTTTGTTTCTGGTTCTCAGGTCAGGAATATCGGGAGTCACTCAGCCAAGGAAGGAACATTGGCCGTCAACCTTGACATCAAAGGTTGGTTACGTTGGGGGGAGCATGAACCCCCTTGCAGAGCCTAATACAAAGGATAAAACGTCTTTCTTTCTTTCTTTTTTTAAAGGCACCCACTTGGCGCATTTTGCATGATTGAGGGGGTGGGATGGAATCAGAAGTCTCCCTCAGCTCTCTCCTTCCGACCTCCCTGGTCATTATGTGCCTGCACCACAGGAAGTATTTGTTGAATGCGTCAATAATGTATATTTTTAGTTTTCAGCTAATTATTTTCTAAGACTGTAACACATTACCTCAAATTTGGTGGCTCCAAACACAGAAATGTATTCTCTTACACTTCTGCAGGGCAGAATCACTGGGCTGAAACCAAGTATCGGGGGTGATCCCTCTTGGGGCCTCTTCCAGCTTCCGGGGGCTCCCGGCATTCCTTGGCTTGTGGGCGCTTTGCCCCAGTCTCTGCCTTCATGGTTACATGTCCTTCTCTGCCTTCATGGTTACATGTCTTTCTCTTCTGTGACTGTCAACTCTCCCTCGGCCTCCTCCTTCTTACAAGAATGCATGTTACTGCATTTAAGGTTCCCCCACAAAACGGGACCAACCTCAAGATCCTTAACGTACTCACGTCTGCGAAGCTCTTTCTTATTTCTAGCCATACAAGGAAACATGTACAGGTTCCAGGGATTGTTACCTGATAGCCATTATTATCAGTAGGGTCTACCATTCGGTCTACTGCACAAATGGAGAGAAATAATGGCATGGTGAACACACACACACACACACACACACACACACACACACACACACACGAGTTATTTGGGGGTTTTCCCTGTGCTTTGAATGTGGGTGTGACTGAATTTCCAGCACTCTCAGTTTTTAAAACAAGGAAGCCACACTCCCTCCCCACGCACCAGCCCCTGCTTCCTGCCCCTCTCCCCGGCCAGGGCCTGGTTTCAAGGTCCCCGGAGGATTTCAGTTGCCTGGGGACCCCGCATAAACAAGAGGCAGCACTCAGAGTGGTTTCCCTGGCTCTGTCACTGAGTGTGTCCGCCACGGTCCACAGGAGGTGACGGCCTGTGGGCGTTAATGCGCCGATGCCCACTCCATTGTGAGTTAACAGAATGCAGAGAGTCCCCCCTTCCTGGTGCCCGGAGGCAGCACTGGAAAGGAGCCACCTGCAGGGAGGTGTGCGGGTAAGAGGAGAAACAGGACTGAAAGCCGTGGCTCTGAGGCAGTCCCGGGCCCGGCAGACCGCTCAGGCCGTGACCCCGGCTTTCCTGCCCCGGGAGGCTAGCACCCCGCCGGTTCTCTCCCTCACGGGCTGCTAATGAAAATAGCCGAGAGGAGCCCTAGCAGGCTTGGCTCAGTGGACAGAGCGTCGGCCTGCGGACAGAGGGGTCCCAGGTTCGATTCCGGCCAAGGGCACATGCCCGGATTGCAGGCTCCATCCCCAGTGGAGGGGGGGGGTCGTGCAGGAGGCAGCTGATCAATGATTCTCTCTCATCATTGATGTTTCTCTCTTTCTCCCTCTCCCTTCCTCTTTAAATAAATAAAATAAATCAATAAAATAAATATTAAAAAATAAAATAAAATAACCAAGAGAATCACCCACCCACGGGGTCACATGCCCCTTTCCATCTTGGCGAGTGTCTGAAGTCCACCTGCTCTCCTTTGTTTGTTTATTAATCTGCATCCAAAGATATGCTTTCCACTGGTTTTTAAAGAGAGAAAGAGTGTGTATGTGAGAAAGAGGGGGAGAGAGAGTGAGAGAGAGCAAAGGAGAGAGGGGGAGAGAGAGGGAGATAGAGAGAGAGACAGGAAGAGGGAGGGAGAGAGGGAGAGAGAAGGAGAGAGGAAGAGAGAGAGAGAAAGAGAGAGAGAGGAAGAGGGAGAGAAAGAAAGAGGGAGGGGGAGAGAGGAAGGGAGAGAGAGAGGAAGAGGGAGGAGAGAGAGAGAGACAGAGAGAGAGAGAGAGGAAGAGGGAGAGAAAGAAAGAGGGAGGGGGAGAGAGGAAGGGAGAGAGAGAGGAAGAGGGAGGAGAGAGAGAGAGAAAGAGAGAGAGGGGGAGATACAGAGAGAGAGAGGAAGAGAGGGAGAGAGAAGGAGAGAGGGAGAGAGAGAGAGAAAGAGAGAGAGGAAGAGGGAGAGAAAGGAAGAGGGAGGGGGAGAAAGGAAGAGGAAGAGAGAGAGAGGGGAAGAGGGAGGAGAGAGAGAGAAAGAGAGAGGGGGGGAGATACAGAGAGAGAGAGGAAGAGAGAGGGAGAGAGAAGGAGAGAGGAAGAGAGAGAGAGGAAGAGAGAGAGAGAGGAAGAGGGAGAGAAAGGAAGAGGGAGGGGGAGAGAGGAAGAGGAAGGGAGAGAGAGAGGAAGAGAGAGAGAGAGGTGGGGGGAGAAACATCACTGTGAGACACATGAATCAAACCAGCGACCCTTTGGTCCCAGGCGCTAACCACTGCTTAGGGCTCCACCTACTATTTTAAAGAATCACATCGCACCATTCTGCCCAGCAGAGTTTTGACAACCGTCACACATCTTTAACTCCTCTAAGCCATAAAGCAAATAACCCCTTCCCCCGCCCCCCCTCCCCATTCTGTCGAATGCACAACACACTTTTCCAGGAGGCTGGCTGGCTCCCGGCTCGCTGGCACCGGGATCTGATGATGAAGGAGAAAGAGGCCTGCCCGCAGGGGTCGCACTGTCCGGAGCAGGAGGGCGCGGTCGCACCGCTGGCGCGTGGAACGTGACTCTTCCCGACCCTTGGGACCCAGTGAGAGCCTTAAAGCTGCGGGCACCAGGCAACCAGCATCCCGTACCCTGGGAGGGCAGCCGACACCTCAGGAATTGCTGAAATGTGGCCAGGCCGGCCTCTGACCACTGCCCCATCACCCTCCTCCGGCCCAGAGAAGACACGGCTAGCGATGTGAAGGAGGGTGGGGTAGAATAATGCTCCCCCAGGATATCCGTGTCCCAACCCCCAGAACCTGTGTGTAGGTGATCTGACCTGGCAGGCATGACTCAGGTAAAAGACATTGTCCTGCGTCATCCAGAGGGCCCCGTCTAATCACACAAGTGGCCACCATCAGAGCAAGTGGCCAGAGAGGGAGAGGCGCCTATGGAAGAATGGCCAGAGGGACACTGGCCTCGAGATGCAAAGGGTTGGCGACCACAGCCAGGGGACGTGGTGGCCTCCAGCGGCCGGAAAAGGCCAGGAGGTGGATTCTCCTGAGGCTCCGGAAGGGAAGCAGCCGGGCCAGCCCCGTGCCCGTGAGCCAGGGAGGCCGGGCAGACTCTGCCCTGCAGGACGGGCTGCGCGGGGTCTGCGCTCGCCTCCGGCGATGGGAAAGCTGTGGATCGGCACATTGTCATGAAGGCCAAGGAAGGGGGAACCACAGAGCATGTCGGAGGCAGGGAGGCGAGAAAGGAAAGCTGCTCCCTCTTGTACTTCATGGAGCGAAGCCCGTTTTGCTGCAACCTAACGCACGGGGCATCATAACGGCGGGATCTTTTTTTTTTTTTTTTAATATATATTTTATTGATTTTTTACAGAGAAGAAGGGAGATGATAGAGAGCTCGAAACATCAATCAGCTGCCTCCTGCACATCCCCCGCTGGGGATGTGCCCACAACCAAGGCACATGCCCCTAACCGGAATCGAACCCGGGACCCCCCAGTCCGCAGGCCGATGCTCTATCCACTGAGCCAAACCAGTTTCGTAACGGCTGGCTCTTGACTTGTCCGGGTGAGGAAGGGTTTTCAGAGACACAGGGCCTTCCCTGCAGCGATGGAAGGTGGGAAGAGCCCACGTGTTTGAGAAGAGCTGTTGGCACATTGGAGGGGAGAGGGGGACTGTATGGAGCAGCAGGCGGTGGGAGTGAAGCGAGGAAGAACTAACTGACTCTCAGTTGTAAAGGGCCTTGACCGAAGCTCGGGCCTGGGGCTTGATCCTGCGCCATGGGAAGCCAAGGGCGGCTGGCAGCAGGGAAGATGGGGCAGCAGGGAGACCGGTGTGGGAAGGTGATGCTGAGCGAGGGTCGGAGGGGATGGAGGACAGTGAAGCCTGGCCCGGAGAGGAGCAGCCGGGCAGGACAGAGCCAGCTGAGGCGGAGTCAGTCCGGGCGCGGTGGCCAGAGTCTCTTAGGGACAAAGAAGGGTCAAGTGCAACCTCGAGCTTCCCTTTAGGAGCTTGAGAAACAGCACTGACCAAGACCCAGACTAACATTCAAGATGGGGAGACAATGACTTTGACAGTGGGTGTCTTAGATGTTCATAGATGTGTGAGTTACGGAACACCCATCGAGATCCCCGTGCTCTGGTTCTTTCTTGTGCCTTGAAATTCCCCAGCGTCAGGAGCTGGTGGGAGGTCAGTTGTCTCTGTCTTAAAAAATATATATATATATATTTTTTTTTTTACAGAGAGGGAGAGGGATAGCGAGTTAGAAACATCAATGAAAGAGAAACATCAATCAGCTGCCTCCTGCACACCCCTACTGGGGATGTGCCTGCAACTAAGGTGCATGCCCTTGACGGGAATCGAACTGGGGATCCTTCAGTCCCCAGGCCATCGCTCTATCCACTGAGCCAAGGTCAGAGCTCAGTTGTCTCTTTTCCACTGGGTCTTGGTGAAGGTCTGTTGGAGCTGGAGAGAAGGGAGGTAAAAGAAAAAAGCTGGGGCTGCTTTTCTTCCAAAGCATCTAGAATAAATTTTTATCTCCAAAGGCCACCCAATTGAACCTGGAACAGAAAAGCATTGTTCTGGAATATCATGAATAACATGGCGACAAAAGTTAACGATACCCTATCACCTATTTGAAGGTTGCTAAGAGACCAGATTGTAAAACCTGTGAACACAAGAAAAATATTTGCGCCCATGCCAGTTTGGCTCAGTGGATAAAATGTCAGCCTGCAGACTAAAGGGTCCCAGGTTTGATTCCACACAAGGGCACATGCTCGGGTTGTGGGCTCGATCCCCAGTGTGAGGCATGCAGAAGGCAGCCGGTCAATGACTCTCTCTCATCATTGATGTTTTTATCTCTCTCCTCCTCTCCCTTCTTCTCTGAAACCAATAAAAAAATATATTAAAAAAGAAAAAGAAAAAAAAATGTAACTATGTGCGGTGATGGATGTTGACTGAACTTACTGTGGTAGTGGTGTATAATGTTGTACAACTAAAACCAACTCAATGTTCTATGTCAGTTGTATCTCCAAGAAAAAGAAAAATACTGTGCGTGCATATTTATTGCACATGTATGTGTGTATATATTTCTCCTGAAATGATTATATTCTTAGTTCTTTTTTAAAAAATATATTTTATTGATTTTTCACAGAGAAAAAGGGAGAGAGATAGAGTTAGAAACATCGATGAGAGAGAAACATCAATCAGCTGCCTCCTGCACACCCCCTACTGGGGATGTGCCCACAACCAAGGTACATGCCCTTGACCGGAATCGAACCTGGGACCCCTCAGTCTGCAGGCCGACACTCTATCCACTGAGCCAAACCAGTTTCGGCTTCTTAGTTCTTTACAAACAATCATGATAAGCTTGGGGCCAGGCTCAAGCCATCGCAGTGGGTCAGGAGAGGGTGGGAGACAGGGAGGAGGAGATACTCAGTCCATCATGCTACCTGTATGTCCATCATACTACCTGCATGTTAGGCCTGAGGCAGTGGGACAATAACATGCTAAGGATGGTTATGATGGTAGAACTTCAGGCCTAACTTTCTCCTGGATATTTTATACATAATTAGGATTTTTCTAATGAACACATTTTTCTTAAAAAAAAAAAAAGTGAGGTTGTGAAGGCAGCAAGGCTAGGGAACAGCAAGTTCACTCCTCCTAAGTGGGCATCTTAGCGGGCAGCATAGCCATACCAGAAGCTGTGACACACCACACCCACTGGAACCAACAATTTTAGTTCCGAGAACGCATCCTAAGGAAATCCTTTCCATCCAACGCAGTCACATTCCTGAATCTACAAATATTGCTTTATCGACGAAGTTGTTTCAATAGTTTAAAAGAAAAAGAAGATGGGTGGAGGGTTACATTCACATTCACAGTAAAAAGTTGTTTTTCCCTGTAGGAATTTGGGTAATAAAGTATGTTTGAACTCTACGGCATGTGCGTTTGTGTTATTGTAAAATGAAGCAGTTGATCTGAATTGACCAAAAAAGTAAAAATAAATAAAAATCTGAAATCACGGAGAAACTCTGAACAGAGCACAGGTGATCCAAATAACCCCCTTTCAAGACCACTTTTGTTCAAACCTGGCCGCACCCTGGAATCACGGAGGACCCCCGCCCCCTGGGGTTCTGATTTAGCAGATCTGGAGCCGGGAGGACAGCGGTGTTTTGAAAACATATCCCCAGACGATTTTAGTGTGCAGCCAGAGTTCAGAGTCACCAGACCATTGAAATAAATTGCCCCAGAGCAGATGATTCATAACTTTCTTTTAAAATGCGATGCCAATAGAGCGACAGTACTCAGTGTTCCTCTGCGGCCGGCTCACCGGCTTCTCTCTCTTGGAATCTTTGTTGAAAAAGTACCATGAATGCAAAAAAAAAAAAAAAAAAGCATGTATGTGAGGTGCCTAGCTCCATGCATGTTCACCAACCAGCCACAGCCAGGCCACAGCACCAACAGCAAGCACTGCCATGCCTCCCGTGCTCATTCCACGACGGGTCCTCTTCACCTTGGTCCTACTTCCCACCAGGTCTTCGAACTGCACCCAACAGAGATCCCCATGATGCAAAGATTTCTCCTTCATCCATCTACCACGTTCTATCAATTTTGAAATATGAAGACTTGCATAGGAGGAAATCATTGGGACCGTGTATTTAGCCACAAGAAATGGATCACTCAGCCTGTTGGTAACAGAAAGAACTCGGGGGAAAAGCACAACTACATATGTCATCACGGGAGTCAATTAAACAAGTTCGCGAACATCATATGAGACTGTCTGGTTGGTCTGCTAGGTCATAAACAGGAGAGGATAAAAAGAGGCCTTCCTCAGAAAAGGATTCTTTCCCCCAGCAGAATCCTACAGTAGCCATGTTAGGAGCTGAATTTCTCCCCACCCCCTATCCCCTCAACCACCACCAACTTCATAAGAAGTCCTAACCCCCAGTCCCTCAGAATGTGATGTTATTTGGGGACTGGGCCTTTAAAAAGGTGATACATTAAAATGGGGGTTTTAGGGTGGTGTTCAAACACCCCATGACCAGCTGAAGCACCGAGGGGTGAGTAAACTTCCAGGCATACAGGAAAGAAGGTTTACTTAGACCCAAACTTGAACCCAGGCCTACCTACATCCAAAGCCATGATCTTAATTAATGGTACCCTGCATGGCTTGTGGCTTTTCTAGAGTCCTGGTTTCCCTGTTCTTTCTGATAGGGAAGAGGAGGTGCTGGTAGGTGGGGTGGGGACACCCCTGTTTCCAGACCACCTGGATGCATTCCATGGAGAAGAACAGACTTCTTATAACGCGGTGACTCATCAAGCTGAAATCTCCCCACATTCACAGCCTTCCTGTTTCCACGTACCTATTTAATCCTTTCACCTACGATTTCATTTTTCTGTCTAGCGACTCTCCAGCAAGCTCCCCTCCGCACCGAAAGCCATCTACCCACTCAGTTGAGCTTGACTCATGCACCATCTGTGCCCCAGTTCACCCACGGGGCTCCAGGCACCCCCACTTCCTCCCGGTCTCATCCGCAGGACGAGGCGATGGTGTCCTGAACCTGCACCCCCATCAGCAGAAGCACCACCACCACCACCCCGTTCCGGGCTCACAGCGCTCTGGATGCTATAATTAAACAAACAGGGTTATTTGTGACATCCTGGTTTACACATCAACAAGTTATTTTCTCTGATTTGGCTATGGATGCATTTGCTCTGCTTACATTAAACACAAACGTCTCACCCAAAAGCGCAGAATAAGCAAGGCGGAGGCCACGTGGCCCAGCAGCTGCCTCCATCCCCAGGAGACAAGACCAACTCCCTTTCCCAGACCCCCCCCCCCACCTTGAGGAGGCCAAGCCAGGCTGCTGGGGGGCCAGTGGGCAAAGAGGGGGCCAGACTTCCGAATGGAGAGAGGGGGTTCCAGGAGCATGGGAAGGTCAGATGGGAGTTTATTCTGGAGGGCTCCAGACCAAACAGCCTAGGAGATCAACACAGGTGGATCCCCTAAGCAAATGTGTCCTGGGGAGGCCCCTGTAGTCTTGGTTTCCCACCTATTAGTGGCCTTGCGGGCTGCTTTGTGAGGTCCCTGTCAGCAGGCAGGATTGGGAGGTCAAACACAATCCTGCCTGTCCACCTGCTTCCAGGGGAGCCCCTTTTCATCCACCCTCATGGCAGTCGGTGGGTGAAGAGGGGATTTCTCAAAGGTAAAGCAGTTGATGCCACTTGTCTATTTAGACGGAGCCTTTTTGTCCTCAAGAAATGTCCCAGCCAAAACCGGTTTGGCTCAGTGGATAGAGCGTCAGCCTGCGGGTTGAAGGGTCCCAGGTTCGATTCCCATCAAGGGCATGTATCTTGGTTGCGGGCACATCCCCAGTAGGGGCATGCAGGAGTCGGCTGATGGATGTCTCTCTCTCATCGATGTTTCTAACTCTCTATCTCTTTCCTTTCCTCTCTGTAAAAAAAATCAATAAAATATATTTTTTTTAAAAAAAGAAAAGAAGAGTCCCAGCTCTTTACAATGGCTCCCGGCCCTTCAGATCCAGCCCCAAAGAGACGACACTAAAGCTCGGAGTTGAATCTACTCTCCCAAAGGAACTTGCTGTTTGGGGGGCATTGCTTTTGTGCTCCTGAAACTGTGACACCTTTGTGAGCCCCAAAGCCCAGCCTCACCAGGAAGAAGGATGTGATGCCTGCGTGGAAGGTGGCCACTTTGCAGGCACCACCCAGGCCTGTCGGCAGAGGCCATAGCTGCACCCTCTTTTCTCCCCCTTCTCCCCCTCTTGTTGGCCTCGATTCACGGGCTGTATAATCCAAGTCATTAATTTTTTCCATTCAGTGCGCTGCCAATTTCTTCTCATTTTGTTCCTGAAAATCTCCTGTGTGCGTCTTCCAAATGTAAAATAAACACACTGTACGTGATTGGACAACCGGACAACACTGAGCGATCGCACGTCCTCCCTGGTTCTGCAGGTGGATTCTCCTCGAACACGCGTGGGGAGAGGTCTCTGCGTGTTCCGGATGAAATGCTAACTGGGACACGGTGCCCCGTGCTCTCCACAGAAGTATCGGCCTTCAGAATGTTTCCCCTGAAGATCTTTCTTGAACAATGAGAGGTTCTTGCACCAAAAATAGACATCCCAATTGTTCTAGTTACAACCATGCTCTGCTCGCAGGGTTGAGTGGAAAGAGCTTAAGTATAGGTCTCAAGAGACAAGAGATCTGGCTGCAAATCCACCTTTCGGAGGGCGCCGAATAGCAAAGAAGCGTCCACATTGTGACTTCCGTTATGCAATTCAGAGGTTGGCCCAGATCTTTTTTTTTTTCCTCTCCAAAATATGGGATGCATCCTTGAGATATACTCGAAATGATTTTTTAGGGACAGAAATATGATATTAAATAGCATCTGAAGTTGTGGAAGAGAGAAACACACCTTAAAGAATCTATTTGTTTGCTTACAGTTCCCGATCCTCTTGTTATTAGATGGGCCATGTGACTAGTCCTGGCCAATGACATGTGAGCCGAAATGATGTGCGTCACTTCCTGTCTGAGATGTGGGAAGCCCGTTCACAAGTCTCCAAATTCTCCTTCCTATACATGATGACAGAAGGCGCCAGGTGATGCCTTCATTAGCCTTGAGCCCTGAGTGACTGGGCGGAGGAGAGTCCAGGTCAACCCGTGTGGTACCCAGCACGAGTGAGAAATGGGTTTTAGAGCAGAGGTTACTTTTAACAGTGTGTTTCAGCCTGACTGACAGAAATCACAGAGTGGAAAAGTCATTTCCTTTTCTATTCTACTGAACACTTCTGATTTTGTCAAGGAGAACGACTGTGGATGATAGTAGGTTTTTAACCCTTCTCTTACTCTTATAATCTCAGTGTTCAACTAAATGAGAGCAGACCCGAAACCGGTTTGGCTCAGTAGATAGAGCGTTGGCCTGCGGACTGAAAGGTCCCAGGTTCGATTCCAGTCAAGGGCATGTACCTTGGTTGTGGGCACATCCCCAGTAGAGGGCGTGCAGGAGGCGGCTGATCAATGTCTCTCTCTCATAGATGTTTCTAACTCTATCTCTCTTCCTTCCTCTCTATAAAAAAATCAATAAAAAATATATTTTTAAATAAATGAGAGCAGATTTCGGGCTATCTTTAGCAGGCAATAATTCCTAGTGTATTAGTCTGCTAGCGCTGCTATGACAAAATACCACAGGCAATGGGGGTTTGAACATGGAAATTTATTTTCTCATAGTTCTGGAGTCTAGAAGTTCAAGACCACAGCGTTGGTTGGCTTGGTGTCTTCTGAGCCCTAGCTCCTTGGTTTGTCTTCTTTCTATTGACCATTTCTCTGTGTGTGTGTATGTCTGGGCGCTCTCTCTCTCTCTCTCTCTCTCTCTCTCTCTCTCTTTTTCTCTCCTCCCCCACCCCCAATATCTTCTTCTGATAAGGATACTACTCCTATTGGTTTAGGGTTCACCCTAAGAACCTGAATTTAACTTAATTACCTCTATGTTCCTGTCTTAATACATAGTCACATTTTAAGGTCTGGAGGTTAAGACTTCAACATAGGAATTCGGGGAGGGGATCAGAATCCAGCCAATAATACCGAGCTAGATTTTAAGGACATTATTTCGTTTTAAGGACCTATGTGAGTGTTCACTAGTTGTTGGGGTTTGCTTTCTACTTGTGGTAAATAAACTACACCAGCTTTCCATCTATGATTACAATGCAAAATTTCCTTAGTATGTAGTATTAGAAAATGTATTTCGGTTGTAGAAAAATTGATGTGAAGGAATGCCAAAAATTGTGGTGGGAGACGCAAATGACTGGATTTTGGGAGACACTGTCCAGGTGATTTCTAAAGCCTGCTCCCAGGTCTTCGTGAGTTTGTTTTTTTTTTCTTATATAATTTTAATTTTATTCATGTATGCATCCTTTAATTGAGTGCCTAGAAGTGTCTTCCTGGTGTTGGACACTAGGGTGATTATAGAGTCAGATGGATAGCGTTATGAGAGCAGAAAAAGTTCACTTCTACCTGGGAGATTCAGGAAAGGTTTCCCAGAGAGAGGAACCCCGACCCCCCACTGGTGCACACCAACTCCTCAGCCTTGAATCACTGTTCTCTGACCTTTGAATGTGCGCACAGCCCGGTGGTAGGCACGGCCAAGAGGATGCTGTCACTTTAAGCAGAGGGAAGAGGCTAGTTAGCAGAGAAGACCTTGCATCAAATTCATGACTTGCATTTAGGGTTATCCTTCCTCCAGAGAGAATGTTAAGCATGTTTGGGTCCCCCTGTCCCCTTGATTAGAAACCTCAGATTTTTCCTAGAGCCTAGTTGTCTGATATGAAATACAGATTGGAAACCTTCCATCATAATTGGGAAAAATCTATTTCTTAACCACAGCGGGGAGTGGGGGAGAACCTTTCATGGAATAATACGCTCCTCTGAGGACAGAGTTTATCTGAGGGGGTAACTTATGAGGTGCTTTATTTTTTTAAAATATATTTTATTGATTTTTTACAGAGAGGAAGGATAGAAAGTCAGAAACATCCATGAGAGAGAAACACCGATCAGCTGCCTCCTGCACACCCCCCACTGGAGATGCACCCACAACCAAGGTACATGCCCTTGACAGGAATCAAACCCGGGACCCCTCAGTCCGCAGGCCGAAGCTCTATCCACTGAGCCAAACCGGTTTCGGCTTAGGAGGTGTTTTCATGGCTTGTCCCTGGCTTGGTGATTCAGTGAAGAACCAACATTTATTGAGCTCCTCATAAACGTGTGGACTGTTCTAGATACTGTGTGGAAGTAGGCTGGTGAGGTACTTAGGTTGCAGCCGTAGAGACTGTCATCAAGCAAACAAGGAGAGAAGAGAGAGGATAGCAAGTAGCAATGGAGGCTTGGAGAGAATTAGAAGAAGGAGGCCGGAGCGGGGGAGGGGCAGAGGGAGGTGGCTGCATTCGCCTGGGTCAGCTGGAGATGCTGCTCAAGGTGAACTGTCACAGCAGTTAAAGAGCCAGTGGGATGAGCACTGCAGACACAGTGGAGAGCTGGGCGAGGACCCCAAGTTGCAGAGGAGTTCTGTGTTTGGGGATCAGAGAGCAGACCTGTTTCTGTGCCCAGTGGGCAGGGGAGAGTGGAGGGAGCGGAGGGCAGGGAGGGGCCGAGCCAGGACTCAGCCTGCCAGTTGGGCTTTGACTCCAGCACAGCACACATAGAAGAACTCTCCCATGCTTCAAAACAAACAAACAAACAAACAAACAAAAAGCAAACCAAAAACATGGCTCAGACCCCTCTTCCCTCTCATGCCAGTCTCTTCGAGCCTTCGGCTGATTTTATTTTTCCAGAATAAGCACGTGTTTAAGGAATATGTCCCTCCAGCTAAGACGTGCAATCGTCTAATCTCGAGAGCAGTGGTTCTCAACCTTCCTAAGGCCGAGACCCTTTAAGACAGCTCCTCATGTGGTGGTGACCCCCAGCCATAAAATTATTTCCGTTGCTACTTCATCACTGTAATTTTGCTACTGTTATGAACTGTAATGTAAATATCTGCTATGCAGGATGTATTTTCATTGTTACAAATTGAACATAATTAAAGCATAGGGATTAATCACAAAAACAATATGTAATTATATATTGTGAAATATTTATTTCTAATGACAAATAAATGAAATTTTGTCTTGAATCGTGGTGTAGCATGGGTAACAGTCTTCATATGACAACATAAACTACATGGCTACACTTTGCTACATGGAGGAGCGGTGTGTTGGTTCCTAAGACCATGGGAAATAGGTGTTTTCCAATAGTCTTAGGTGACCCTGTGAAAGGGTCGTTCGACCCCCAAAGGGGTCTCGACCCACAGGTTGAGAACCGCTGTTCTAGAGAGTAGTCAGCTACTGGAAATGGTTTTGGAAAATGGTTTATTTGCCTCATTTCTAATTAGTGAAGCAATCCTGCCCCCCCTTTTTTTTTGTTACAAACGTTCCTTTAAAGGAAACAATACCATCCCTTTAATAATCCTGTCTGTGTTCTTATGTTTATAGGGAAGACGGTGCTGTTGGGCCATCAAAGTCACCTGGAAGAGGGGCCTTGGGTGTCTGGTGAGAGCAGCTGATGAGCTGGGGCCCATCGCTCTTTCATCTCTGCAGTCGCACCTGGTCACCTGTTTCTCTCCATGCCCACGGGCTCCGATCCGGGCCAGGCCCCTGTAGGTCACCCCTGGATTGTGGCAGCGGTTGGCCCCTGTGCCTCTGAGCTGCTTCCCCCCTCATTTCTTCCGGGCGCCCCTCTCAGATTCTTCTTCCCCTGACACCTCGTCCGTCAGACCACCCCCTGCTGCAGAACTTGCAAAGGCTCCCACATCAGGCCGCTGGGCCCCGCATCCACCCCCGGAAACGTGGCCTCTTAGACGCATGCGAGTCCAGACGGCATTTCTCCCCGGTCCGAGTGTTCCAGGTTCTGGCAGGGCCACCCCAGTTTGTGGAAAACGTTCTCCATGCTGAAATCGTCAGCCCGGCCCATAAGAATTCCTGGGAGGGGAGAAGCAGATCCGGTTAAGAGTATATAAAAGCAAACAGCTCCACCAAACTCGCCAATCGGTTGTGACCTGCAGGACTCATCCAGCAAAGGTCCTACCAGGTGGGGAATTGGGGGAGGAGGGGAGCAGGGAGAGAAAATTGAGTCTAAAGTTCATGTCTCACAAAACAAATATCCCACCCAGTTGAAA
Organism: Lasiurus cinereus; assembly: GCA_011751065.1. Lineage (NCBI taxonomy): Eukaryota > Metazoa > Chordata > Mammalia > Chiroptera > Vespertilionidae > Lasiurus > Lasiurus cinereus. The sequence goes on along the minus strand of JAAGEH010000076.1, from coordinate 1,134,400 downwards.
GGTTGGCTGTGTGCATGTGTGAGTCAGGAAAACACAGACTCTGTTTTCAAAATATATGGCCTATTAGTCAGTGTAACACAGCTGCTGTAACAAATGGACCCCCCCCTCTCCTCCCCGATTTCAGCAGCTTGACATCATAGTTTATTTCTCGCTCACGGGACAGGGAGGGAGTGTTCCGAGGCAGGTGTTTCTGGTTGGCGGGCAGCGTGCTTGTTAGCGATCATTCGCATTGTCGTCAGCTGCATCTTCTGGGGGAAGGGCCCAAGGCCCAGGTGGAGAAGGCACACTTGCCCCCTAACTGTCGGGGCCCAGAAATGAGGCTCATCACTGGGGCTCAATCCCACTGGCAAGAACAATGGCCCCTGAACACAAAGGGGGGTCTAGGGGATGAGTCTCCGGTGGAGCAGCCACGTCCCCATAACAACCCCATGCTTTGGGAGGCAGGCTGTGGGTTTGGATGGGCAGCTGGGCGCCTGCCAGTGCTCCATCCAGAGGCTCCTGCTCCTGAGCTCCATGGTGATTTGGTGCTCAGGTGAAATATTACCCGATCATATTGTGGCAGTCAGGCAGAACCTGGAAAATAAGACGGAGTTATTTTCCTAAGAGCTGTTTTTTAAAACCGCACCACTTCATCTGGTTAATGCCCGGTCATTCTTTACCCCTCGGCCTCGTTGTCACGGCCTCAGGGCAGCCCCGGCTGGTACTTCCGCCTAAGTCACGTTTCTGTTTTCTACCTGCCTCCCACCCCACACACGCTTCCCATTTGGGGCACCTATTGTTTATTTTTTTGGGTTTGCCATTTTACCATTATGTGTGTGGTGATTAGCCAAGTGTCTGGTTCCCCGTGAGAATCCAAGTTCCATGAGGGCAGGTATATCAACTGGTGTTTTTCACCACTTTATTCTCGAAGTCTGGCGTGGGGGCAGGCATACCATAGGTGCTCCATACATAATAACTATTGACTGAATAAATAACATTTGTTCATTGTAGAGAAATTAGAAATACATATAAAAATGAAATAAATTTTAAAAATCATCAGAGAGCCAAAACCGGTTTGGCTCAGTGAATAGAGCGTCAGCCTGTGGACTGAAAGGTCCCAGGTTCGATTCCGGTCAAAGGCATGTCATCTTGGTTGTGGGCACATCCCCAGTAGGGGACATGCAAGAAGCAGCTGATTGATGTTTCTCTCTCATTGATGTTTCTAACTCTCTGTCCCTCTCTCTTTCTCCATGTAAAAAATCAATAAGATATATTTTTTTGAAAAAGAAAATTATCAGAGAACTCTACCAACAGTCAACAATGGCTGAGTTAATGCTGTGTAACAAACAGCCCCCAACATCTTAGACTTCGAACAGCAACTATTGCTTGCTCACTCAACAGTTTGTGAGTTGGCTGTCACGACTAACATCCAATCCAAGTCTACGTCTCATATATCTTTTTCCAGGACCGCTACCTGGGACATGTTCTTTTCAAACTGTGAAAAAAAAAATAGGGCAGTCCACCACATCCATACCTGGACTTTTTCTTCATTTTGTCCAAAAATATGATGATGATGATGATGATGATGATGATGATCTTTAAGGGTTGACATTTGAGATGACTGTCATGAGGACTGAGTTCCAGGTGACAAGGAAGTTACCTCATTCGGTCACCTGGCCAGGTATCCCAGGAAAGGAAGCAGCCCTAACGCACCTGGATGCTGGCTCCCTCTCTGCCGGAGGTGGCCATCATAACGGGGAGCACCCCCCCTGCCCTGAGCCCAGGTGAGGCCCTACTTACAGTGTCCTCAGGGGCCACTGGGCCTCACCCCACCCTTGGTGACAGTCCCTGGCGGCATGAGCCTGTCCTGGATGGGAATACTTTCTCACCCGCATCAGGCCCCCCATGGATAATCAGGGGCATTCAGTCAATCTAAATATTTCATGCCAACCATATTGGCTTCTTAAGATAGATTATTTCAAGTGAGAGAGATCCTGAGTTGAGGGGCATTCTGATATACGGCCTCCATTGAATATAAAATATTTTATTAATTGCCATAGTAATTTTCACCACCACCCCCCAAAAAAATTGCAAATTAATCTTTCCATCAAAACAATGCTAGAAGCACGCCCTGGTTCTATGTATAGCTTCCTTTGAAAAATAAATGAATTGTGACTCATTCATAAGTACAGCAGGAATAACCAAGCTGTGACTTTCTGCCTCAAACATGGCCTTTTCTCAAGCCATTCTAGAAAACCTTTCATCACCCCTCGAGGTGGTTCTGGAGCTCAGCGGTTCTCAGTGATGAGGGGTCCTTTCATCTCTCAGTAGCTAGGTCTTTGTCAGAAGACACAGAAAACAACAGGTCATTCCTACCATGAACTCTTCTCCCGAGTCACCTTTATGTACCTCGTGAGTGACAAGAGCCGATTACCTCTGTAGATCAACAGTAACCCAGTACTTAAAAGCCTCTCTCCCCCCGCCCCTCTCGCTGCAAGCTTTTGGTGTATTCAAATATAATTGATGCCTCCCATCCGACTTATTAAATAAGGAGGAAATGGTTTACTGTGATCTTACGTTAAAACTGCCCAGATGTCGGGGGGAAACGTGAATCGGAAAATCAAGGGGAGAGGACACTGTAAAGGTCTCTCGGTGCATTTATATTTGAAGACGGAAAATGTACTGCTCAAACATTTATGTGGCTACCTTTCCACTTCGATCAAAGAAACAAATGCTACGAGTGAGTTTTTCTCCCGTTTCCCTTGTATTACTTTGGCCATATTCTTTTGATCCTGAATTTAAAAGGGGCTAAAACTTAAAATAAATATAACATGAGACTCGAGGCTCAGGTTGACAACTATAAATAGAGAGGAAGGCTTTTAAGAAACCTAGAGCCAGCTGGGGTGACCCAGTCCCTGGAGCACGGAGGAGACGGTATATGGCCAAGTGCCCGGCCCTGTGGTTGGCATACCAGTCCCTGTCCCACATGTTCGTCCAAACCTTCTCCAAAGAGGAGCTGGGATTCTGGTCACATCATCCTGTGGGGAGACAGTCAAACAGCCACCTGTGTTCCCAAACGCTCCAGGCCTTTTTGACTAGAATCTGGCTCCTTTGTCTCCCCTGCCTGACAAAGACCGCCCCCCCTTCTTGCTTTTATTTTTAAATTTTTTGAATCAGGACTCACGTGTTTTGCCTACCTGCCTGCCACGGCCACGTGGATGGCCTGCGGGCCTCCCTTCTGATCCACAGCCCGTGAATCTGAAGACGTGGCGATTTTGAAAAAGAGGCCTCTCCTCCTGGGCCTGACACCTGCCTCGCTGCGGCTAATTCCATTAACTGGGAGGAGGCGATGCCTGAAAAACCAAGGACGGGCAGTGCCAACAGCAGAGCAGCCGCGGCATGACCTGAGCACGGGGACCCAAGCCGTCGGCTCGGGCAGGGATTTGATGATCTCATTGTACGTGATGAGCCACCCCAACATTAGCAGCTTAGCACCATGCCAATCACTGTTCTCTCGCTCCGTTCTGTGGGTTGACCAGGTGGCCCTGCTGCCTGGTGGCGTGTGATGTGTGCATGTGTTTACAGTCGGGGTCTGGAGTTATCGGGGTGCTTAGCGGTGGGACACTGGGCACCTCTCCCTCGCCACGGAGTCTCAGAGCCTTTCCTTCCATCTGGCCTCTCCAGCAAGGCAGTCAGACTTCCTACCTGACGAAGGGGAAGCTTCTGGAACAGCTGAGGACTCAGGCGTGGGACAGATTCACGGAACTAAAGCAGCCCCAAGGCCAGCCCGAGGGGAAATAAAATCTGCCTCTCCATGGGAGGGCGGGAGGGGGGCAGGGAATTCCCGGCAGTCTTTCATCCCCTGCAGGTAGATTCAGATGGCCTCACTTTTCGATCCACATATGCACAATTTCACCTGCTCCTGGTCCTTTTGGCTTGGGCACAGTTCTCTTGGGTTGCAATATATATATATATATTTCCGAGAGGAAGGCAGAGGGAGAGATAGAAACATCAATGGTCAATGGTGAAACAACAAGGAAGGGGAATGTATATACATGTGCACATATTGTCTTGGGGTTACTAAATAGGAAAGTGGTAAAGTCAATGATTCTTGGGAGGAAAACGGGGATTGGAGGACAGAGGCAGATAAAAGTTTTACTTTTCATTGTGTGCTGATGATGGTGTTTGTAATTTTTTTACCATGTGAATGTATTGCCTATTAAAATCTTTGAAAGAAAGAAAGAAAGAAAGAAAGAAAGAAAGAAAGAAAGAAAAGAAGAAAAAAGAAAGAAAGATCAATGATGAGAGAGAGTCATTGATTGGCTGCCTCCTGCACACCTCACAATGGGGATCGAGCCCATAGCCCGGGCATGTGCCCTGACTGGGAATCGAACCATGACCCGCTGGGTCATAGTTCGGCACTCAACCACTGAGCCACGCTGGCCAGGCTCGGGGTGCATTCTTCTTCTTGGCTTGGTCTTCTTAGTATGTAGCTATCATTGAGCCCTTGGCCTTGCTAACTTTCTTTCCCGCCTCCATGTGTTCAGGGTCATTAGCTGACATTTCTTTTCCTTTGAAAATGGCAAAACACATTTGTGTGTGTGTGTGTGTGTGTGTGTGTGTGTGTGTGTGTGTGTATGCATGCACACATAGCCCCAGTAAACAAAACAAATGATAAATAAATCAGGAAAGTTGGCTGACCTCTAGTCCTATTGATGCTGCAAATTCTGGGACTTTAAGCTGTTTTCAGAGGAAATGTTTGTTAGATCTATAAGGAAAGAAAAGGAAAGGAAAGAAAAGGAAAGGAAAGAAAAAAGAAAAGAAAAGACAGCCTGAGAGATATTGGGGCATTCTAGTCAATAATTAACTTAGCCCACTGGTTTCAGGGACTGTTTTGAGTAGAGAACATATTGCAGGAGGAAATTCCCATCTCGCCACCCTTTTCATCAAGCCTATTAAGCTAATGATTTTATTTTAACAATGGCTTTGCCCCAGCCAGCCTGTCTTGGGTACAGACTGCCAGACATGGTTACTAAACACCCAGAGACTCAAGCAATTATAGAAGATGCTATTTTTAAGTTCTCTAGTATAGTCTCCTGGGCAATAAGCCGGCTCACTCGAGGCCCACAGGTTCTGGAAGCTTCTGCTCTCGCCGGTGTGAGCCCTACTTGTTGCCCTCAAACTGCCCCCTCTCCTTCACCCCCCAATTTGGTACGAGATTGCATGTCCCTCCGTGCAATCTCGTGTTTCATCAGAGCCCCACCACTCCCTGAGACAGCTCACCCTTCTGCTTCTCTGCTGCCCATCCTCCACTCAGCAGGCGTTTGAATTTGCAATCGGAGTTCAAAGCAATAGCCAACCCTCCTGGCACCCTCTACACGGGCAACGGGTTGGTTAAAGGTCACCAGGGGCAGACTTATAGAGTGAAAATTCAAACAGGGACAGTCAGGGTGGGAGGAGATAATGGCCCCCCTCGTTCCCTAGCCCAGACTAGCCCCACCTGCCTCCCACCCCAGAAACAGTGACTATAATTCCAACAGGAAATAATGATCCCAATTGGCTCTGTTTTAACCAATTGTGATGGGGAAATTCCCCGAGGGAGGGACCTGGATGTGTGTGTGTGTGTGTGTGTGTGTGTGTGTGTGTGTGTGTGTGTATGTATATGTATTGATTTCAGAGAGGAAGGGAGAGGGAGAGAGAGATAGAAACATCAATGATGAGAAAGAATCATTGATCAGCTGCCTCCTGTGCGCTCCCCACTGGGGATCAAGCCTGCAATCTAGGCATGTGGCCTGAGGGGGAATCCAACCGTGACCTTCCGGTTTATAGGTTGATGCTCAACCATTGAGCCACCCTGGCTGGGCTGCATGCATCTTCTCTCCGCCCCTTGGGCCTACACACAAGCTTTATTTAGCAGGTCACGTGGTCCTCAGATAAGCAGGAAGAAGTACGCTGGCATGCTCTGGAATCTCTTTCTTACAGAATTCTAATTCTCCACCCCAGCTTGCTGCCACTTACAAGTAGAGTGTCTGTCGGGGCAGCTGGTGATCCAGAGGGTGAACTAGAGACAGGATGCATGTTTAGGGCAGACTCAGCGCACACTCAGGAGCCCGAGGGGATTCAGGACCCTCCATCCCTCCGGGTCTGTTTTCCTAACGGAAGAGGCAGTTCTCCCAACGGAAATCAAACGGCGCAGGGCTGCTTGTCACGTGGCTTCAGCACAAGTTAATCATTTTTATCTACATGTTATCTTGTTCCGCAGAGCACTGGAGGCTATTTACAAAAATACACGAAATTAGATTGAAAAATTACACGGAAATAAAAATCAGATTTGAGGAAAATGTAAATAAAGGAGAGCAACTTTTTTTTTTTTTTACAAGGGAAAGTCAGAATTCAGACACACAGACTGGAGCAGTGATCTTAACTCCAGCTGCACATTAAATTCACTCAGGGATCTTTACAAACAGACTGTCTGGGTCCCACCCCTTGAGATTCGGAGCAGGATTTGTGAAAGCTACCCAAGTGATTCAAACCTGTCTCAGAGAAGTTGAGAACCACTGAGACCAGGGGGAGCCTACCATTATAAAAATGACAATACAAATGTAAATCGGAGCTTCCCAGCAGCGGAAGCAAAAAGGGAAAGCGGATGAGTTTTGTCATACGCATCGTCTCAAGATAAAAAAGCTTTTCCTGCCTCTGAAGTCCGAAGGGAAATGGATAAAGTGTGTATTCTTCCAACAATTCCTGTGTAGTTGAGTGCGGGTGTCTCTTCCTGCGTGATTGACATGCATTTGTATAAACCTTCCTTTCGCGCCAATGGAAACACACTTCACTTGCTGTTCTGTGACTTGCTTTTTACGAGCGTGCCAGCGAACACAGATTGTAAGGCAACGTTTTGACAGACTTGAGCTCAGAGTAACCCAGACAAGCAGAGATGGCACCTATTCTCCCTTTGGGTGATTTTGAAGAGTAATCCGGCCACCGCGTCTCTCTCTGTAGATGGCACACTGCATTGTCTGTGCCCTGCTGTCTTTTTTTGGCATTTTTGCTGACTCGGTAGCATTAGCAATCTTCAGAGCAGAGGGTGGCCAGAAAGCCAGGGTGGATGAGGGGACGGTGGCTCTGCAAGGCGCCTGCAGGCCCGCTGTTAGGGACAAGAGATGTCACCAGTGACCGCGGTAAAGCTCTTACTTCCCATGAGCCAAACTGGACTCCCGATCTGTGGCCCTTGCTCCGAACCGAGGAAGCCTGTCAGCGGAGAACACCAGCTCCTCTCTGTGGCAAAGGACATCAGAAGTGGTGGTGGACCCGGCTGGCATAGCTCAGCGGTTGAGCATTGACCTATGAACCAGGATGTCAGGGTTCGATTCCTGGCCAGGGCACATGCCTGGATTGTGGGCTTGATCCCCAGTGGGGGATGCACAAGAGGCAGCTGATCAATGATTCTCTCTCATCATGGATGTTTCTATCTCTCTCCTCCTCTCCCTTCCTCTCTGAAATCAGTAGAGGAGATGGGGGTTCAGTGTCACCTTGGCCCATCCTCTGGGTCCTAAGAGAGGCGACCGGAGAAAACAGAACACGTCTCTCTTTTGAAGCAGTTGTCCTGTGTACCTGGATGTGTGGGTGAACTCCTCCGTCCTCACCTCTGTGGGGTGGCAGGCGGGCCTGCGGACCGCTGTCTCGGGCCCCTCCAGCAGAAACAGCGAGGACCACTTCCCGGTCATCCCATCATGCCTGGAACAGACGCCAGAGCATTCACCTGAGCAGACCCTGGGCCTCGGTGGCCTGAAACTTCTGGATCATCATGTTGGAGAGCTGACATAGGCCCCGCACAGAAGATGGAATTACCCACACTCCTTGGCAAGATTTTGAAACAACATCCTTTCAACAAGCCTGGAAAAGACCAGCTGACTGCAAGCAAGCAAGCTCCATATGGGAGCGACGGCGTGTTTTCAGCGGGCGCAGATGGCAAGCAGGCCGAGGGCAGTGGGCAAGATCCTGACATTCTTCCGAAGCAGCTGACGGCCACTGCCCTGAGCCCATGTCCACCCGCTCCTCTCCCTGCCTCCTCATCCCCAGGCCTCCCTGGCCTTCCTACCACCCAGCACCTAAAGCAGCGGTTCTCAACCTGTGGGTCGCGACCCTTTTGGGGGTCGAACAACCCTTTCACAGGGGTCGCCTAAGACCATCGGAAAATGCAGATATTTACATCACGATGCATAACAGTAGCAAAATTTCATGGTTGGGGGTCACCACCACATGAGAAACTGTATGCAAGGGTCGCGGCCTTGGGAAAGTTGAGAACCACTGACCTAAAGGGTCTGTGCCTGGCCTGGGGCCTGGGGCTCCCGGCACCTGCTCCAGCCCCTGACTGGCTTCTGTCCGAGTTTGTCATCACGGGGCTGATGACAACTGCAACTGCAGCCCCAGCATCTGCCCCCCTCCTCCCCCCTGGCACCGGGAGACTCTCCCTAAGTATTTGTGGGGTCCGTGAGTGGAAGCACGCCCATCGCCTTCAGTAAACGGATGCCAGGCTGGAGCCCAGGCCCTGACCGGGAACTGGCTGCCGTGCGGAGGGAAGGCGCTGGCAGGGAAGGTGCGGGTTCTAATTAAGACGCCAGACGACATCTGTCTGGACCGGAGCTTACCGCTGAGCAGCCCGGCACCCCCATCCCCAGGAGAGCCGGCTCCGCCTGGGCTTCATTCCCTACGTCTCCATGCACCCCACATCTCCATGCACCCCACGTCTCCATGCACCCCCACATCTCCATGTATCCCCCATCTTCATGCATCCCCACATCTCCATGCACCTCCACATCTCCATGCACCCCCACATCTCCATGCATCCCCACGTCTCCATGCTGAGCTGAGGGTGGAAGGTGGGCCCACCAGTGAGCTAACACCCACACACTTGCTGACAGTTAAGCCCGTCCCATGAACGCTCCCCCTGGGAACTGTGCCATGGGCCAACAGAAGGAAGACTCCTGTCCGCCCCACCCCCAACACACGCTCCCTTTCCTGCTCTTTGTCTTGCTGAACCATCCTGCCCGCCTCCCCAAGTGTTTAACGGCGCGGCGCGGCGGGCCGTCTGCCGGGCAATCACCGCTCTCTGCGCGGCCGCCGGCAGCAGCCCGCCTCCCCTTGCGGGCGGGCGACTCGGGAGAGGAGGCCGCAGAGCTGCATCTGCGGGTCAGCCACTAATCACCGCGAGGCGGCGGGGGACGCGCCCCAGGCCCTCAGCCCACCCCTCCCTCCCGCCGGCGGGCTTCGGCCAGATGGCGGCTTCCGAGGCCAGGACCGCCGGGAGGAGGAATCAGGGGTGCGGGAGGGTCTGGCAGCAGGCCCGCGGGGAGGGCTGCTTGCTCCTCTTCTGGGCGCAGGTGAGAGCAGACCTGCCCGCTGGCATCCGGAGGCCACTTCTCCGGCAAGTGGCGCCTCGGGGGGAAGCACGTGGCCTTCTCATTTGCACTCACGTCCAGAAATGACCGGTTCTGGCTTTTGCTTTTTTTTTAATATGCTCCTGTAGTCGGGCACTTTCCATCTGCAGAGTCAAAGCGGGGGGCGGGGAGACACTGTCTTTGGACGCAGCTTCTCCTGGTTCCTCTGAGCCTGGGGCAGAGAGGGACCTGCAGTGTGGCCGGTGGAGACAGAGGCAGGCGCTAGGAGAGAGGCAAGAGAAGAGGGTCAGGGCGTCTATTCCCCAGCTCACTGCCCCTAGAGCAGCGGATCTCAACCTGTGGGTCGAGACCCCTTTGGGGGTCGAACGACCCTTTCACAGGGGTCGCCTAAGACCATGGGAAAATGCAGATATTTACATCACGATGCATAACAGTAGCAACATTTCATGGTTGGGGGTCACCACCCCATGAGGAACTGTATGCAAGGGTCAGGGCCTGAGGAAGGTTGAGAACCACTGACCTAGAGACTCCACCAAGGTGGGGTTGGTGGCAGGGGTGCCAGCGGCCGCCTTTCTGGTGGATGGCGCTCTGCATCATGCCACCGCGCGGAGCATGGCTTCTGCCTCTGCCCCTGCTCCCCCCGCTCCCTGTCCGCCTACCTGGGCTGAACAGGTACTCGCCACCCCTTGGTAGTCTCCGGCCCTGCCTCTCGCCTGCAGATCGCCTCTTTCTGACTCTCTCCCACCGCCCAGCGGGACGGCCATCTGTCTGCCGCCAGGCCCGGCCGCTCACCGGTGCTCGGAGCTGCAGGGCCTTCTCTCGGACTTCCCCGCCGTCCTGCAGCGGCCTCGGGCAGCCCGCCCTCCCGGAGAGGATGGGCAGCCAGAGCATCCAGGTCTCCCCTCCCAGCCCGGGCGCTGCTCACTGCCCCGCAGGGTCTCTCTGATCTCCATCGGCTCCCAAAGCCTCACCCGGATCTTCTCTCACCTCCAGCTGCTTTATGAACTGAAAGTGGCTTATCATCCCGTTTTTTTTTTAATATATTTTATTGATTTTTTATAGAGAAGAAGGGAGAGGGATAGAGAGTTAGAAACATCGATCAGCTGCCTTCTGCACACCCGCTACTAGGGATGTGCCCGCAACCAAGGTCCATGCCCTTGACGGGAATTGAACCCGGGACCCTTCAGTCCGCAGGCCGATGCTCTATCCGCTGAGCCAAACCGGCCAGGGCGTATCATCCCGTTTTCGAAGCACCTCCACACCAGCGGTTCCCTGTGAGCCTCGGAACACGATGCCCTGGGTCCCCCTTACTCCATGGTGTACCCAGGACTTACGGGTTATACGGCGTCTGGCACAGGGGTGACCCTGGGACCATCCTTCGGTTTATGGACACAGCGGGTGCTCCGGAGTGTCCTGGGGACCGTGGTGCTGTCCCAGCAAGTGGAGCCCCCACGTGGACAGCACGGGCCGTCGCCAGGGCCACCTCACCTGGCTCGGAAGCCCACTCTTCCTTTCAGCCTGTGGCATGAGCCGTCCTCTGAGGGGGAGGCGCGCCGCCCTCAGGAAGCAATCCCAACACGCAGTGGCTGAGGAGTGTGGATTTTTGAAATTGCCCCTCTGCCCCATGCCATCAGGAACCCGGGACCCTCCCTCTCGCCTCTGCCCCCCAGGGCTGTGCTGCTTTAAGTGTGCACTGCGGGCAGGTCCAGTCCGTGAGGCAACGGGAAACAGCGTAGGAACTGAGTCCTGACAGTGACAGTGAACTTGCAGAAACGTTCCCTGCAGTTTGGCGCTCCCGTGGCGTGCCAGGGTGTGAGCGGTGGACCCATCTCAGGGAAGAGGTTGTGGAACAGAAGCTGGGTTGGTGGTGGGTTGGAGGGATGGGGGATGGGGGGGTGGGGAGGGTAGAAATCCAGGTCCTCAGCCCAGGCAGTTTAAGATGCGGTGGCCTCCTAGCCCGAGGCGCTGGCTGGTCAGTTCTGCAGCTGGCAAAGAAGAGGAAAGAGTGCATGTGCCAGGGGCTTGGGGAGGCTGGGGGAAGGGCAATGGGGAAAGAAAGGGGACAGATGAACTACATTTTGTAATACTTTAAGCAATAAAATTAAATTAAAAGAAAGACAGGAAGGAAGGAAGGAAGGAAGGAAGGAAGGAAGGAAGGAAGGAAGGGAAAAGAGACATGGAAGAAGCCATGCCCTTTGTCAAGAAAGGAAGGAAGGAAGGAAGGAAGGGAGGGAGGGAGGGAGGGAGGGAGGGAGGGAGGGAGGGAGGGAGAGAGAGAGAGAGAGAGAGAGAGAGAGAGAGAGAGAGAGAGAAAGAAAGAAAGAAAGGAAGGAAGAAAGAAAGAAAGAAAGAAGAGGAAAGAGACATGGAAGAGACCTCACCCTTTGTCTTAAGGCGCCAGCCTGGAAGGCGCTCACTTTTCTTCTACTCACACGACATTGGGAGAACTTTTCTACAGGACCCCACCCCTTACCACAGGGCAAGATGGGAAATGTAGTTCCTAACTGGGCAGTTGTGTCTGGCTACACTGATGACAGTGGCAGAGGAAGAGAACGGATTCTGGTGGGCAAACTAGTTGTTTTAATCACCTCACCTTTCCTTAAGACCCATTTCTGAACAAAATCGACTCCATCCCCAATCAGTGCCTCCTCTTCCACAATCCTGCCTGGCAGTCTGTCTGTCCTGCACTCTCAACGCTCAGGGGGGACATACTGGGGCCACTACCAGACCGGCATCCAAAGACCCGCGTTCTATTCTGGCCTCTGCTGAAAATGGCTCCGCGACAGGGAGAAGGTCACGTTCGTGCTTCAGTTTCCTCCCCTGTCTACGAGGGATGATGCTATTTACCAAGTAACAGAATCGGCCACTTCCAAACACGTCGCCATGCATTATGTAATAACAATAGCGAGCACTTACTGCTTGCTATGTGCCAGGCACTGTCCTACATATGCTTCATGGATTTATCCACTTAACCTTCTGTGGGAACCTCTTTCCACGTCCCGCGTGGTTCAGGGTTCCCGGGTCAGGGTTCGGGTTCTGAAGGAGGCCGCACGCAAACGAAATGAGAGACTGAAAGCATAAATTTGGCGATATTGGGGGGCCAGGCGGGAGCCTTCCTCTAGTGGAAAGGACTGCCCCTTGCTCTGGCCTTTTTCTCC
>JAAGEH010000076.1:1082051-1121855 GCA_011751065.1 Lasiurus cinereus | reverse complement strand
CTTCCTGTTTACATCCATCTAGTGAGAACAATATTTGGTTTCCGACACCTTCTACATCTGTAAGGGAGGCACTCATATTATCTTGATTTTACAGCCGAAGAAGAAAGTGGGGTACAGAGCAAGTATCTTGCAAGGGGTTCATGGTTCACCTCACAATCCCTGCTCTCCTGCTCCTTTAATAGACAGGGAAAGAAGCTTTTTTTGAGTATTGTATTCTGTTTTCCTGGAACTTCCTGAGTTTTACCTGTAATTCCGGCCTCTCTCCCTGTGAGATGAAGAATTCCCATTGTGAGGGGACCACTTCTTTCTCACCCACCACAACCTTCCCAGCCTGGTGCGTTCACACCAGAAACACCCCATGAATGTGTGTGGATGGACCTGGGGGGATCTGACATGCCCTTTTCACTGAACTCCTGTCGCTGTGGAGGAAATGGCATAAATCTGCCATTGTCACACCCGGGTTCAAACCTCCTTTCTCCTGGGTACTGGGCGGTGCGAGAACGAGCAGGTCACTTACCCACCTGCCTTCCCAGAGACCCACTCATTCATCGCTACAGAGGTGCAACGAAGAGACCTAGCTCCTGCGGCTGGCCACAATAGCTCCTTTGCCCGTGACGGACTCTTTCATAACCAACACTGGGAAGTGGATCGCTAACCCATACCTTCCCAGCGGGGATCACAGCGGCTGCGAGGAGGAGACAGCGTGCAAAGCCATGCGGGTTCCTCTGTGCTGCTCAAAAGAGGGACCCAGAGTGACTGACCCTCGGAGGCACAGACTTGCTGACGCGTCTTCGGAGAAGGCCAGAGCTCAATAAGGGCAGAGGACTCATTTCTCTTCTTTGCAAGAGTGACTGGGGGTTGAGTTGGGAAAGGAAGAGAAAGAATGAGGGGGAAAGTTAGAAAGGGGGATGAACCTGGAAAGATGAGGATGGGGGGAGGGTTTGGAGGAAGAGGGAGGGCTTAGCAACATGGCTGGGATGAGAATGGGCATAAGGGAGAGAGTCTCCTTGTTAAAAATGGGCAAATAAGTAATGCTGGGGGTGCATTATGCTGGGTTTCTTACCTCACCCTGTGATGTAACCCCCTCCAACACTCTAAACCAGTGGTTCTCAACCTGTGGGTCGCTACCCTTTTGGGGGTCGAAAGACTCTTTCACAGGGGTCGCCTAAGACTATTGGAAAACACCTATTTCCCATGGTCTTAGGAACCAACACACCGCTCCTCGGTGTAGCAAAATGTAGCGATGTAGTTTATTGTTGTCATATGAAGACTGTTGCCCATGCTACACCAAGATTCAAGACAAAATTTCATTTATTTGTAATTAGAAATACATATTTCACAATATATAATTACATATTGTTTTTGTGATTAATCCCTATGCTTTAATTATGTTCAATGTGTAACAATGAAATACATCCTGCCTATCAGATATTTACATTACAGTTCATAACAGTAGCAAAATTATAGTTACGAAGTAACAACGGAAATAATTTTATGGTTGGGGGTCACTACCACATGAGGAGCTGTCTTAAAGGGTGGTGGCCTTAGGAAAGTTGAGAACCACTGCTCTAAACCTTCAGTGAAGTCTTTTACGCACACACACACCTTGTGTTACTAATACCTGTTGTTAGCAATATGGTTGGTCCGCACCTGGGCCATGTGGTTAGGCATTCAGAGGAGGAGGGAAACTGAGCCAGCACCTCCGCTCCTCACAAAAACCCCAGAGAGACGGGAGAAACCACGATTGCTGTGGCCACACCCAGAACAGCGTTTGAATCAACTGGATTTCCGTCTCAAAGGGCACGGAGCCTCTGCTGACACCTGAGATACCAGGAGACCACCACAGCCAGAAATCAAATCTGAAAACCTGCATAACCTACCTGGCACGGGCACCCACCATCAGAACCGGATGCCGACCTGGACGCCATCAGGGTCGTGTCAGGTGAGTATCAGAGCTCCTAGAGATGCAAACGAACAATCAAACAAAAGTCAGAAATACGATAACGTGTGTAAATTCAACAGATGTAAATTCTGGCACATAGTAGGTCCTTAATTAATGCTCCTCACCTCTCTTCGACTTCAGGTAGGTAGGAAAGAGGCAACGGCATCGAACAATTGGAGAGGGGATAATGTGAGAGGGAGCAAAATGGAATTGGAAAGGACTTGGGGTACTGCCACCCCCATCTCTGCTAGCCCAGTGCTTTCTAAGGCAGAAAGGCAAAAAGGGAGGGAGGAGGGCAAGGCTTTGTGGGTAGAGGGTGTCCTCTCTTACCCCCACAGAGGACCATCCTACTGCTGAGAAGAGAGGAGAGCCAGACCGTGCCCTCAGCGAGATGCAGAGAGATGGATGCTCTGCCTCTGACGTTAGTTTCAAGAGATGGGATTCTTAGACGAGGAGATTTACTTAGAAAGACAATTCAAAATGGTTTCGGCAAAAAAGAAGATTTTTTTTGGCTCCCACACGTGTTATTTTTTTGTTGTTTTTTTAAAATATCTTTTATTGATTTTTTACAGAGAGAAAGGGAGAGAGATAGAGAGTTAGAAACATTGATGAGAGAGAGACATCGATCAGCTGCCTCCTACGCGTCCCCCCCTGGGGATGTGCCAGCAACCAAGGTACATGCCCCTTGATCGGAATCGAACCCGGGACCCTTCAGTCCGCAGGCTGATGCTCTATCCACTGGGCCAGACCGGTTTCTGCAAGCTCCCACACGTTTGAAAAAGCCAAGTCTGTGGAGTTTCCAGAACCTCAAACAATGTCACCCCTCTCTGGGCTTCACTGTCCTCCACGTCGGCCTCATCCTCAGGCTGCACGAGGTGATGACTTGGCCGCTGTCCTTCACGGGTTATGTCACTGGTCCATCCCTGGACCAGCCCCTGTGGCCAAGAAAGTAAATGCACGGTTGGCTTTGGCCTCTCTCTGGCCCTTGTCTCACCTCCGACTTCCCGTCATACTTTTCCTCTTGCCTGCTCTGTCCCGGCCACATCGGCCTGCTGGTTGCCCCTCTGCCTGCAGCACCCTTCCCCAGAAGTCTAGGGTGTCTCCCTCCCACACCGCCTTCAGGACTGCTCAGATGTCACCTTGCCAATGAGGACCACCGATTTTATTTTTTGTTTTATTTTTTAATATATTATTTGATCTTTTTATAGAGAGGAAGGAAGAGGGATAGAGAGTTAGAAAATCGATGAGAGAGAAACATCAATGGGAGAGAAACATCTATGAGAGAGAAATATTGATGAGAGAGAAACATCAACCTTTCAATCCGCAGGCCGACACTCTCTCCACTGAGCCAAACTGGTTAGGACCACGATTTTAAAACTGAACTCACACTGACACACACCCCGCACCCCCCAAAACACACACCTGCACACTCCCTATCCCTGGCTCCTGTCTTCTTTTCTCCATCATCCAATAAGTAAGCTAAAAAGACAGCGTGCTAGTCTTCCCTTCGCACCCCAGGGGAAGGTGCATTCCAGGAGGCCGAGGACTTTTCTCTATCCTGTTCTCTGCTGGATCCCCCAGACCAGTGGTCTGCAAACTCATTAATCAACAGAGTGCCAAACCGCGGCTCGAGAGCTGTAGTTTGCCAAACACTGCCCCAGCCAGACCTACAATAATGCCTGGCGCATAGCGAGTTCTCAATAAAGACCTGACAAGGTCTCAGGCTCTAGATCCGGGCGCTGGGTGGAGCCCCACCCAAAAGCCAGGATTGGGGTCCAGGAGAAGCAGTCCCTGACTAAGTTGGTGGGAAGGGGTATCACCTGGGCAGCTTGGCCCCCACAACAGTGGATGTCCAGTTTCCCTGCAGAACACACACACACACACACACACACACACACACACACACACACATGCACACACACACACACACACACACACCCTTTGGCTTCCACTCAGGAGCACAGTGGGAGCACCTGTTACTGTAAAGCCTCTGCCCCTCCCCAACCCCAGCCCCCAAACCAGCCCCCGGGGGCCGGGGCTGAGCCAGCAGTAGCTGGCCATGTTTCTGTCTCCCTCCTTCAAACCCAACCCCTTTGTTCCCTCCTCCCCGCACCCCGCTCCTCTTTGTGTCTTTTCATCGGACAATCAATAGGGGCCGGGCTTTGGGGATATTATCAGAGGCCCGACTGCCACCTCTCACATGATAATCCGCAGGGTTGCGGGGAGCATTAGTACATCGCGGAGAAATTAATTCGGGGAAGTAAGCGCTTTGAAGCCGGGCCCCTCGCTCGGCTTTGAAGCGTAAGCCCTGTTTAGATGACTTGATTAAAGTGGGTCCGAAGCTTCGGCGATCGATATATTTTGCTTAAGAGCAGCGTTGCTGCAGAGGCAGATTTAATGGCAGCCGCGGTGCCCTGCCTCGTGGCCGGCCCTTTAGAACCGAAGGAGATAGCACAGAGCCAGAGCTCAGGGCCGCGGGAGCGGGAGGGACAGACACTCACATGGCCGCCCTGGGAAGGCGGGGGGCGAGCATTGGCGGGATGTGCGTGAATAACCCCTGAAAGTGACAAATCGGAGGAAATGAAGATGACAGTCGCTGCTGATAACCAGACAGGAACTCTCAGGACCTGGCTATCCGAGGGTGGTTTCCTGGATTGGGACTGGGGTTTCTATTAGGTCCCAACAACGCGACATGTTTGGGGTGACAGGCTGGCACTTAAGCACAGGTTTTGTGGGTAAGGGGGAGGCGGGGCAGCCTGCCCCCCACAAGGCAGGAGACCGGCAGGGTCTCTACTATCGGGGACAAGGATGCCAAGCCTGCAGCTGGAGCACAGAACGAGGAGTCCAAACAGGAAGGGAAGAGAGGAAGGAATGTGTGTTGGAGGCCTACTGTGTGCTAGCCACGGCTCGAGTGAAAGCAATGTATGAGACACTGAAATCCAGAAATGGCTGCCCATTTCCCAGGATGGGGCTGGCTGGGAATGAGGCAAAGGCGGGCCCTGAGCCCGGGTTTGCTGGGCTCTCCAAGCCACACCCCGTGCAGGTTCTGGTCCCCTTCAGCCGCCACCTGTAAGGTTGTTTGCCAAGTCACCGATCAACCTGGGCCATACCTTTCCAAATTATACAAGGAGAGGATCCCAGCACTGCCTCCTACTCAGAATCTTCCACCTAGAGCGATGTTCTCCACCTTCCTAACGCCGAGGCCCTTTAGTACAGTTCCTCACGTGGGGGTGACCCCCAGCCATAACATTATTTTCGTTGCTACTTCATAACTGTAATTTTGCAACTGTTATGAATCGTACTGTAAATAACTGTTTTCTGATTGTCTTAAGCCCTATAGCAGTGGTTCTCGATGTGGGTTGTGACCCACAGGTTGAAAACTGCTAGCAGAGTCGCCTAAGGCCATCGGAAAACACAGATATTTATAGTACGATTCATTACAGTTATGAAATAGCAACAGAAATAATTTTGTGGTTGGGAGACACCACAACACGAGGAACTGGATGAAAGGGTCAGGCATTAGGAAGGTGGAGAACCACTGTCCTGGAGGAACTCTGGTGTGCGAGTCAGGCAACCCGGGTTCTCAGCTTGGTGCTGCCAAAGAAACAGCCATGTGACGGGCATTGCTTTCCCGCTCTGTCACTTCACCCACTTACGACAAGGACAATGACCTGTGACAGCAGCAAATGAGATGTCAGGTGAGGGGGGCCTCTGACGTGTCATAAATATCACACAAAGGGGATCTGTTTAAAATGGGTAAATCAGATGGGCCAAATGCTGGAAACGTCCTTGAAAGGCGCAGGAAACTCGCTAAGCTGTCACCGTTTGTCGGTCCCGGGCATGGGCCACGGCAGAGTCAAAGCCTGGCTGATGTGCGAGAAGAACCCTCCATCCTAGAATGGCGTGGCTTTCTCCACGCTAGGCCTCTCTCCTCCCAGATTCCTAGCAAATACCCGCCTCAGACCCAGGGAGCCTTGCCTTCTCCTGTGGAAGCCACACCCAGTTGCCTTGGGGTCCGGGATGGGGAGGAGGAGAGCCAGAGGAGACAGACCTAAGCCAGCTGCCCTCCCCGGCCAGCTCCCCACCAGGCAGTCTGGACATCAAACTTCTTTCCCTTCACAGCTTGAGGCTGCTGACAGGGTTTGGGGCTCCAGAGCTGCCATCCGTTGGGTTTCTGTGTAAAATATTTTTATTTATGTTACAACAATGTGACTCAGCACCATCTGCCCGTGAATCAGACCCAGCAGGGAGGCTGCCATGCAGAGGAGCTGACAACCACGGGCTTCAGCAAACTCCGGGGAGCACAAGTCCCAGCTCCCGGGGAGCAGGGAAAGCAACCAAAGGCGTTTGCTTTGTTGGCTCCTAGGGTGAGGGCTTGGGTCCCAGACCAGCATTTCCTGAGACCCCGTTTGCTCTCATTCAGAGAGTTTCAAGAACACTGGCTTTGGCCAGCAGATATCCAATCTCCTTTGGAAGTCTGAGATACTCACTGCCTGTGTGAGTATTGGTGGATGGTACTGATGTACCTCACCCTAACAGCTAAAATGGCCAGACACTTGCTTTCCAGCCTCCCTTGCAGCTAGGTTCATGGGCACATGATATAGGCTCCACCCATCACACCTACCTTACTAGACTTTGAATCCCAGGTTAGCAAAATAAGAAAGCAAGAAGAGTAGAATATGCAGAAAGATGGCATTAGAGGGAAGAGAGGGGCAAGGAGGTGGCATCGGCCAGAGGCTAGGGGTGGTGTTCAGTGCTGGTAGTTTTTTTTTTTAATATGTTTTATTGATTTTTTATAGAGAGGAAGGGAGTAGGGTAGAGAGTTAGAAACATCGATGAGAGAAACATTGATCAGCTGACTCCTGCACACCCCCTACTAGGGATGTGCCTGCAACCAAGGTACATGCCCTTGACCAGAATCAAACATGGGACCCTTCCGTTGCAGGCTGATGCTCTATCCACTGAGCCAAACCAGTTAAGACTAGTGCTGGTAGTTTTGGTGCTGCCAGCTGCAATGTCTGATGCAGGGCAGTGGTGGGGAGGGGAGGTACTATTGGGCATGGCAGGCATGACACTAGCCTGGTTCTCCAACTTCTCCAGCCAACTTCTGTAAGCTCTTCCTCAATGCACTTGGTGGTTTGCATTCTGTGGTTTCTTCCTAGAAGCTCTGGCAGATGCAGAATGGAAGTGAGGAAGCTGGGGCTAACTTCTGGCTCCACTGAGCCTCAGTAAGATGGGGCATTGGGCCCCTGCATTCTCTGAAACCCACCCAGCCCTAACATGCCATGGCAGGCAAGGAGACCCTCAGGAACAGATGTAACAGTCCCAGTGTGACACGTGCTGGATCCTCAGTCAGGCCTGAGTCTTAGTCTCCCACCTCTGTGACCTACTGTGTGTTCCTGGACAGACTTCCTTACAGGCAGGAAGCATCGGTTTCCTCATCTTTCAAACGGAACTAAGAACAGCAGTGCCTACTACACAGAGAGAGTTAGGTGAGGATTAAACAAGATAATCCATGTAAAGTATTCCATAAATACAAGGTCAACATCAGCACAGAAACAGACTTACATACAGAGGTGTCCTGAACATACTTCCCAAAATGAATTCCTGCAGAGGAAATGAGTCTTTCACGCTTACTTAACCCCACAATATACCTGCCACCCATCTTGCATTTAAATTACATCTTAAGGCTAGTAGACACATTTCACGTCGTCACCTCTTTTGAACTTTCCATCACTCCATGCAAAGCAAAAATTGACATCTCCATTTTATAGAGCCGAAAGCCAGGACTTAGGGAAAAAAAAAAAGTGACTCACCCAAGGTCAAGTGCCTTGGAAGGGGCAGGGTGGGGTGAGAAATCCAGGTGTTTTTATACTGAAACTCCGCCTCTCGCCACCCCTGCAGAAGTGTGGGCTCCCAACTACTTTCTTCTTCTTCTTTTTTTGCTCCAATGGTTTGTGTTCTCATGGCTTCCGAGAGCCCCTGAAAGCTAATCATGGCTGAAACCAACTCTGCCAGCACCCCTCCCGGTTATGTGAGATGGAAACTCTGTGTTTGCTTAAGCTAGTTTGAGTTGGTTTCTGTCATTTGACACCAAGAATTCCAACTGGTAGGGACACTAATGTTTTTCTTTTCTTTTATCTCTTCCATTTGAGAGCCATTCACTGAATTTTTGTGATGTGACAGGGATCGTATTGGGCTTTGGGGGGGCAATGAATAGGGTACAAAATACAACCACCCCATGAGCTAGGGGTTGTCAGATGGCCCCTGCTTTTGTTTTCTAGAACAGGAAGCCTGGACTCAGAGAGATTGAAGGGCTTTGCTCAGGGTCATAGCCGTTTAGAGGCAGAGCCAAGGAAAGACTATTTCCTGCAGAACACAGCACTTGGAGATGGCAGTTCACAGTGATGGATGGGGCCGGGACTCCGCCACAAGTCTCAGGGCTGGCCTCCATCATTTGGAATCCAATAAAGGCCGAGAGAATAAATAAGTTCCAGAAGGGCCTAGAGGAGCTCCCAAGAATGATAGAGCCAGAATGAATTATTAAGGGGCAAGTCAAAGAGGCTCACCGCCCTAACCTTTAGAAATTGACTTCACCAAAGTCTCTTCCATAAAGCATCTGTTGCTACTACTGTCAAAGTCAGAGCCAAGGGATATACCAACTTTATTCTGTTACTAGAGGCCCGGGGCGAAATTTGTGCACTGGGGAGGGGAGGTGTCCCTCAGCCCAGCCTGCACCCTCTCCAATCTGGGGCCCCTCGGGCAGTTGGACATCCCTCTCACAATCCCAACTGCTGGCCTCCAACCTGCCTGCCTGCCTGATCACTCCCTAAACACTACCCTGCCAACCTGATCGATGCCTAACTGCTCCCCTGCCAGCCCAGTCATCCACAACTGCCCTGCCCTGCTGGTCTGATCATCCCTAACTGCCCTCCTACAGGCCTGGTCACCCCCCTCTGTCCTCCCCTGAAGGCCTGATCCCCCTCAACTGCCCTTCCCTGCAGGCCTGGTCCCCACAACTGCCCTCCCCTGCTAACCTGGTTCCCCCCAACTGCCCTCCCCTGCAGGCCTGGTCACCCCCACCTGCCCTCCCCTGCTGGCCATCTTGTGTGAGGGCATCACAGTCAATTTACATATATCCTCTTTATTATATAAGATTATTTAGTGGGTTTTGAGTTTAGATTCTCATTCTCTGCCTCCCTTGAGAAGTAGGAACTGAGCACCTCAGCACTCCTCAGGAGTCTGAGTGAGTTGCTTGGAGGCTAGAAGCCATGGCAGGAGAGGAAGAGATTTGCTCCTGGGGTGAGCCAAAAAAACATAGAAATTCCATACTTGGGCCCCTTTTTACAACCCCAGAGGCAGGACTTATACCTGGGATGAGAACAAAGAAAGAGGTAATCACAGCATGAAGCCACACATTACAACACCCAGCCATCACCTGGCCATTGCCACGGTGACAGCAAGTTCCCTAGATGCCAGGAAGAAGGAGCTGGTCCCACTGCCATTTTCTGCCTCACTCTTTGAGTGGCAGCCTTTAGGTCAGAGGGAAAACTGGGGACCCAGATTCCCAAGCACCCAGGCTCACTTCTGTCCCGAGAGCCCCTTGTTTCCTTAAGTGTCCCCCAACCTCCTCTGTTCGTTCTCAGAATCCTCCTGAACATCATTCCCTCAATAGCTGTCTTCTTTATCCTCCCTCTTAGCAGCCAGTCAGTGGCCTACTGTTCAAGCTTAGTATCTCCCAGAATACCTGAACTGGATGGAGCCTCAGGTGTCATCTACTTCAGACCCTTCCTCGCTTTTCAAAGGAGGACATGATATCCCAAGGTTCTACTGTCTTGGCCCCGGAGAATATGACCAGAACACACTCTGGCCTCTGCCACCCTGGGATTGGGGTGTGTAACCTACGAGCCTCCCATTTTTCATGTTCCTGTGATATCCCTGTCTGCAGAGTTTACCTTTCCCTCCTTCTTCCCCGTAGCTCTCCCTAATGACCCTGGCCTTATGGGAACTCCTTAGCCATCACTAAACAATCACTGAGTCTCCTTTAAAACTCAAGAAAAATGTAGGTGAAATGGAGTCCTGGATTCCCTTCTCCATCATCCCCCCAAACTGGAGGTTCCTCCAGAGCAGGGACCAAATCCTACTCACTTTTACATTTCCTAGAACAAAGATTTATTGAACCAAATTAAATTTCTGATTTTCTTTTAAAAGTGAGGAACTTGAAAGTAATATGAGAAGGCAAGATGAGTGAGGAAGCAAAGAAAGAATTTTAGATTGGGGAGGAGTATTAGAAACACCTGGTCCACACATGTCAACTGCATTGCCCTAGATGGGAGGATTTCTGTTCTCATTTCCATGACAGACATTAGTAGTCAATCACTGCATTTCTTCCCATGGCAGACATTATTAGTCTATCACAGAAGTCTTTCCAACTTTCCAGATTAAGTTTTGAATTAAGCTTCCAAAATTTTCTTAACATAAGTCCCATTCCAACAGAGTTGATAATCAAGTTGAAACCTAATGCTTTTCCTGATTTCTTTGAAAGATGAAGAAATTGGGGCCTAGAGATTTACATCAGATGGTTAGTTGCAGGCTGGTCCTAGTATTAGGATCTTCTGACAACTGAGTCCCCACCTCCCCATGCTGGTTTCCAAACCTGAAGGTCAGGTGGGGTGGGAGGAAGAGATAAACAATAGCAGAGACTAAGCTGTTGCCTAGAGCCTCAGGGAGAATTTAAATCACATTTATTGTTTGGGTCTATGTGTTTTCAAAAGTAATGGATGGCCGTTGTAGAAAATTTGAAAGTGTTGGTAAGTAAAAGGAAGAAATAAAAACCATCTGTAATCTACCTCTCAAAGAAACTGCTGCTAACATTTTCATTTATCATTTTTGTCATGGGGGGGGTGTATGTTTTTGAGCATATATATATATATATCCTATATAATGAAGAGCTAATATGAAAATGGTCATCACGCCCTCATCCATCATGCTGTTAAGGGCTGACACTCAACACTGGGGAGAGAGGAATGGGGACCATCCAGGCTGTGGCTTGGGAGAGGGACAAGTTGCCCGCTCCACGGTCCTGGGTGCCTGTGGCTGTGGCCCGGGTGAAGCTTCCTGCCCATAGTCCCCCGTGGCTGCAGTGGCCCAGGTAAAGCCATCCTGGGTCCTGGGTGCCTTCAGCTGGCTAGAGGGAGGGAAGTCCAGGTCCCTGCGACCTGCCAGAGGAGGGAATCCTGGGTCCTGGATGTGGGGTGAGGCAGAGGCAGTTAGGGATGATCAGGCCAACAGGGAAGCAGTTAGGGGTGATCAGGCAGGTATGCAGAGGTGGTTAGGGGTGATCAGGCAGGCAGGCGAGCGGTTAGGAGCCAGCAATCCCAGATTGCGAGAGGCAAGTGGACATCCCCTGAGGGGTCCCAGATTGGAGAGGGTGCAGGCTGGGCTGAGGGACCTGCCCTCCACTCCCCCCACTCCCCCTAACAAGCATGAATTTCATGCACTGGGCCTCTAGTATAAACATACACATATTTGAACAAAATTTGGATATGTTTATATATGTGCATGTATGTACACAAACATGTCTATATCTTTGTTATGTAAACATATAACTGCTGTATAGTGGTCCAGTGAGATGTAGGATGGAGACCCAGCTTTAAGCATTAGGGAGCGAGACAGATGCACGCTCCTGCTTTGTACATGGAAGGTGTTCTAATGTTGTTTTCTAGACTGTTGAAACAGAATCATATCTTAATGTACCCATGCGTGCTTTATCCGTTAACCAAATCTGTTTAAAAATACAGGCACACCCAGTATTGGTGGTGGTGCTGGGTGTGTCGGAGGGGATCCCATGGTCTCACACTTGGCTTGAAGAAGTGTGCATTAGGACAACTAGCCCAGGGGGGTGTTTTTTAATAAGAATTTTAAAAACTCTTTAAAATACCCATTTCCTTTGCTTTATTTATAGGAAATAGTCAAGGAACATACCACAAAAATGTACACTAAAGCAGAGATGATATCAAAGAATTAGAAATAATTCTCCTATCCAACAACACAGCTGTTAAAAAGATGTTAACTAAGAGCCCTGGCCAGTGGCTCAGTTGTTTAGAGTGTCATCTGGTGCACCGAAGGGTCATGGATTCAATTGCCAGTCAGAGCATGTACCCAGGTTGCGGGTTCAATTCCTGGTCAGCATGAGTATGGGAGGCAACCTATTGATGTTTCTCTCACACATCAATGTTTCTCTCTCTCCCTCTCCATCCCCTCACCTCTCTCTATCTCTCTGTCTTGAATCAATGAAAATAAAAATATCCTCAGGTGAGGATTAAAAAAAATGTTAGCTAAGAATATATAAATATATGTTTATAATATACTGCTAAGGAACAACAAGCAGATTATAAAGTAGTGTGCTAGGACAATCCTGTTATTGTATATAGGTGTGCTTACATGTAGGTATGCCTGTGTTTGTGTGTGTGTGTGTGGGATATGTTTTATATATGTTTGTGTGTATATAGGTATGTTTGTATATGTGTGTATGAGTGTGTATGAGGTGGGAAGAAAATGCCACAAAATAAGCCACATTTTCATGGGCAGCACTGTGAGATTAGGGGTGATGGTTTTTCTTTGAGGTCTTTATCTTTATTATTTACTAGAAGCCTGGTGCACCAAATTCATGTACTTGGGGAGGGTCCCTCAGCTTGGACTGCACCCTCTCGCAGTCTGAGACCCCTCAGGGGATGTCTGACTGCTGGCTTAGGCTCCATCCCTCTTGCAGTCTGGGACCCCTCACTCCGTACTGCCCGCCTGCAGCTGAGGCAGGAGAGGCTCCTGCCACCTCTGTGCTCGCCAGCAGTGAGTCTGGCTTCTGGCCGAGCGGCGCTCCTCCTGTGGGAGGGCGCTGACCACCAGGGGGCAGCCCCTGTGTTGCATATCATAGCGACCAGTCGTTCAGCTGGCCATTCCGCCATTTGGTTGATTTGCATATTAGGGTTTCATCATATAGGATCATATTTCCATCAATGAATATGTATAACTTTGGTAATTTGAAATAAAAAGGTGTTTTGAAAAGCACCAGCCCATTTGCCACCTGACAGATGGAAGACTGCTCATGCACAGAGAAAAACAATTGCTTTAAAATTAATACAGTGGTACCTCGAGATACGAGTGCCCTAACATCCGAGATTTTTGAGATACGAGCCATCGCGCGAGCGGTTTTTGCTTTGAAATACGAGCAACATTTGAGATAGGAGTAATCTCGCGGATCAGCCGGCTGCACACGACCCACCAGTTTACCGCAACTGGAGCGTCTCATAGTTTCCCACGCCTCAAGGTTATGGAACGAATGAAACTCGTATCTCGAGGTACCACTGTATTTATATTAAAAAAAAAATCAGATTTCAGTCCAAAAAGTGAGTTACTGACAAGATAATCAATGTGCCCCTGTGGTTTTAAGGCTCATGGTGTCATTTTAAGTAAATGTCACTAATTTCAACTCCCCGTTTGCTGAAATGGATGTTTTTAAAACAAACTCTTCGGACTCCGAATCACACTGATTTAAATGAACACCTTCGTCCTGGCTCTGCTCTTCCTCTGCGGCTCCTCCCTGCGGTCACACAGGCCTGTCAACCCTGTGCATCTGGCCAGCGCACAGACAGTTGTCTCTAAAGCTTGCCAAATTCCTAATAAAATCAGAGGAGCTGAAAATGGTCACCAGACGTGTGGGGCTTTGTTTTTCAGGAAAAAGAACCAAGGGAAGAGAAAAGAAAGTACTAGGATCTTAAAACTGACAGAAATCTCAAAAACGTAGCTTTGCGTGTGGGCTTCTGGCTCATTTTAAAATGCAAACAGCCAAAGCCAGTGTGGCTCAGTGGATAGAGTGTCAGGCTGCAGACTGAAAGGCCCCAGGTTCGATTCTCATCATGGGCATGTACCTTGGTTGCGGGCACATCCCCAGTAGGGGGCGTGCAGGAGACAGCTGATAGATGTCTCTCTCTCATCGATGTTTCTAACTCTCTATCCCTCTCCTTTCCTCTCTGTAAAAAAATCAATAAAATATATATTTTTAAAAAATTCACAAAAAGAAATTAATATTGTCCACAATCTCGCCACTTTGACTTCCTAGTGGCCACCAGTTGTGGTTTTAAACACGTGCTTCTGGTCTTTCACAGATACACAGAGCACATGCGTGCACATGCACACCGCGCACATGCACACACATGCACACACACCCTGGTAGCTGGGTTTCTGCTGGGGTTGCTCCCTTCCGCGTGGCCGTCGGTAACGTGAGTGAGAAGATGTGAAATGTGTTGATGATTGTTTTGTTTCTGGTGGGGGAGACCTTATTTCTCCTTTGGAGCAAATGTCTAAAGTTCTTCAGAAAAAGGCCCCATCTGGGCTCTGTAGTTACACCCATGTCTGGCTTCCCGAGGATACTGGAAATGGCAGAGTGGCCATACATATGACGGCGGCTGAGCGGTGTGTCCTGGTTACTAAGGGAAACGAGGCGCCTCTGCAGCCCGACTCTGCCCTTAATGAGTTGCAGAAACGATGATCCAAATGAAAATTCGGGGTGGCCTGCCCGTGCTCGCTGTGCTGTGTCGGTCACCGTTATATAACTGGCTTGGGGAGCAGCGCTGACCATTGTTGGCGCTTTTCCTAAATCACAGCGGTTAGAAAAACCCTGGGTGCCTGTAAGCACGCGGGATGTGTGTCTGTGGGTGGGGTGTTCCCCCTGGAGATCCGGGGCGGGCAGGAGAGCAGCTTGGCACCAGGGAGGGGCCGCCTGAGCTCATTAGGGATGGAGGAGGGCTGGGCTGGTGCCCGCCCTGTGGGGGCCTCCCGGGTTCCCGAGGATGGCTTTGGGCCTGAGTCCCAAAGGGATGCAAAGTACTAGCTGCCGAGGCTTTAGCTGCTTTTGACTCTGGGCTATTCCCCCAAGCTTTTCCCAAAAAGAGGCTAAACACCTGAACTTGGGCTGTGGGCCGTGGAGGCAGGGAAAGAAGGGCCCCCCCTGGCTAGCAGCCAGAAGCCTGCGAAAGAGAACCTCCCCAAAACAGCTGCCAGAGGGACCCGCAGGCCTCTGTGCCGCAGGTGGGATCTGTGAAACAAGGCAAGCATTCCGCAGCCCTTCCCGGAATGACCTTGGACAAGAATGGGCTGCCTGCAATTTTTGGGGTGGCAGTCAGGAGGCACGATCATTTGGATAGAAAAGAAAACATAAACTTAGGTTGTGCTCCAGCTGGGGAGTGGGATGCATGTACTAATAATATGCATATTGCTACATTAAAAAAAAAAAACATCGTGCTTTATAAACTGATTGTTTCACTTAAGAATGTGTTGTGGAAAATTTCCCGTAACATTCCATCTTTTACAGGCAACAATTTTAAAGAGGCTGCCACCTATTCAGATGCATCGAGGTGCTGTGATTTATTCAGCCAATTTATTTCCAGTGTCATGATTATACCCAGGACTGTGATGAATATTTTTTACTGCTAAATCTTTCAATACACCCGGGATCTATTTAGACGAAAATCCTTGAAGCACAATTTCTAGGTCAAAGGACATTTTGCCATCTTTTCCTGCCTCAAAACTGTGTGCAGCCCTGAACCCTCGGTCATACTATGATGACAATTACTTTTTGAAAGTCTGTCCCTGTTGATGGCAAAATAAGAACGGCCGTTCCGGGCAGCGGCACACCTGCCCACGTGTGTCCGTCAGGAGGCACTCAGCAGAGGATTTAAACATCACCAAGTGTGCCCACGGCGGGCTGCTTTGGGCAGCACCATGTGTCCACAGTACTGACCCCACAGGGGAGCCGTGACTGGTTTGGCTCAGTGATTAGAGCATCAGCCTGCAGACTGAAATGTCCCGGGTTCGATTCCAGTCAGGGTCATGTACCTTGGTTGCGGGCACATCCCCAAAAGATGTGCAGGAGGCAGCTGGTCGATGTTTCTCTCTATCCCTCTCTGAAAAAAAAAAAAGGTCAATACAGTGGTACCTCGAGATACGAGTTTAATTCGTTCCGTAACCTTGAGGCGTGGGAAACTATGAGACGCTCGAGTCGCGGTAAACTGGTGGGTTGTGTGCAGCCAGCCGATCCACGCGATGACTCCTATCTCAAATGTTGCTCGTATTTCAAAGCAAAAATCGCTCGCTCAATGGCTTGTATCTCAAAAATCTCGTATCTTAGGGCACTCGTATCTCGAGGTACCACTGTAAACCCCACGGGTGATAAATACTTCTGAGAGACTGTCCTTTTTCTGGTCTAACTTCTAAACAATTGCAGTTCATGTTGAGTTCCATAAGCTACATGTGACCTTATTAACACTGGTGCATTTTTGAAACTTACCCACCTATAGAAATTGCATTCTCATGAAAGTTAGTTTAGGGAACTCTCCGTCATGCAGGTGACCCCCAGTTTGGAACACAGGTGGGGCAGCTCCTCAGATCCATTTCCTGATTAAATTCATGCCGGCTTGCCTGGCTGGCCTCGCTCAGTGGTCATGGTCAGGAGGTCATGGTTCAATCCCGGTCAGGCCACATGCCTAGTGGCTGGCTGGATCCCCAGTGTGGGGCGTGCAGGAGGCAGCCAATCCTGAGCTTCTCTCTCATCGTGGATGTTTCTATCTCTCTCTCTCCCTTTCTCTCTGAAATCAATACAAATATATTTTAAAAATGTAATTCAATGTCTGCATTTCTCCTCTGGCCATTGTTCATTTCCTGTCGTGCTTATTACTGCAAAGAATGGTGTCCTACAGAGAAAGAGGGGGTGAGCAATGACTTGCTCCAGGCAGGACTGATGATACAATTCCATGGGTCCCTTGTCCAAAAACCATGAAGCGTTTTAGGGGGGCGGCCGTGGAGTGTTAAGCCAAGGCTGGCTGGAGCCCTTGTGAATGGGGACCCTGTGTGACTGCACAGGCCACTGACCTGTGAAGCTGGCCTTGGTCTCGGGGTCCAGTGTGCTGGGAATGCCACTGTCTCCAGCTGCTTCCCTTCCCTAACTGCAGGTGTGCCTGCCATACTGGGTGTGGCTTCACCCCACCATCGGAGGAGAGATGCTCTCAGAGGGAAGGCTCCCACCCCTCGCATGCCCGTCAGCTCCACAGGCGTCGGCCACTCATCCTGCACCCCAGCTGCAGCCAGTGTGCGGAGGGAAACGGGTCCTCATTTTGGCAGAGAAATTGAATTCCCAGAACTGCCTCCTCCTAGACCTGCTTGAAAAAAACCCTTCTTTTACCAAATGAACAGCCCTCACTCCACTGGATCTACCGAGGCTGGATTTTATGCCCAATTTGTACAGGGTAAGGAGCGGTTAAATGTGGCTAATTACCTCCCTGCACACCATTGTAGACAAATACCAGCCATGGTTTGGATGCCACGGAACTGACTGTTGGGAGGTGAAGCAATGGTGAGAAAGGCGCAAGTTGTTACTTCTGAGCATATTTGGTTCCAGACAAGAGGGAATTTTTTCCCCCACTTAAAACTAAGAGGGAATTTACTTAATGCCACTGAATTATACACTTAACAAATGATCAAAATGGGAACTCTTATGTATATGTTACCACAAGCAAGCAATCTGGCCCCAGGGGCTGAGGGGGCTCTGACAGTGTGAGGGGAGCCGCCTCAGGAGCGAGCAGAGGCTCATGGGAAAACTTCTGGGGGTGGGGGGTGGGGTGCGTGGCCTCCAAAGTGGAAGCTGTGATGGAAGAGGCTATGAGAGTGAATGTCCCGTGGCCCTGACACTCCCACCGGTAAAAATCTCATCTATAAACTGCTCCAAGCATCCTACGTTGCCAGTGAGACTTAACGAAGAAAAACTGGCTTGAAAGTGCATTTGACACAAACTGAAACCGTGCAAAGGAATGCGCTCCTCGGGTTTTCTGGAGAAAGGCCGGGAGTGAAGGACCCACGGCCTTTGCAAAGAGGCCACCAGAGTATTCCTGAGACGAGAGCCGTGTTTCCATTCGCGCACATAAAGGAAGGAGCTCCTTGCCGACAAGAATCCCTGATGTGCTGGATCAATGGCTGCTAACGCGCCCATTTGGAGCTGGTAAGAAGTTAAGGGGGATTTCGGGAGATTTGTAATTGTGATTTCAGATAAGCCACGGATGTCAATGAAGCTGACATTGGACTCCAAGTGGCTGATGGTGCATCGTGGTCTCAGGGTCCCACCAACACCACACACATACAGACTCCTGGTACACCCTTGCCGTGCACAGCACCTCAAGGAGGGAGCCCCTCTCGGGGTCTTGTCCTGGCTCAGAGGTGACAGAGACTCTGTCACTCAGATAGGGGTCTGGCCCCGTGGTCCTCTGGTCTGTGGGTGAACAGGTTCCCGCACTCAGGGATGGGAGCTGATTTCTAAATGTCTGGCTCCAGGCCAAGCAACAGCCTTCCAACAGAAGTCCTTCCAGGGAGCCACGTGATCTGGGATCCTGTCTCAATGAAGCTCATCGCCTGGCCCTGTGAGACTCATCCTGACCATCGCACCAATTACCCCGAGACACCGGGCAACTTACAGTCTAAGCTTCACATTGCTTGTCTTTATAATGGTGTGACCGTAATCCTTTCTTCAACACCTAGCACTTAGGGTTTACTAATGATTAGGAGAAAAATAAATCAAATTTTTCCACTTAAAACTAAGTGGGAGAGAATTTACTTAATGCCACTGAATTGTACACTTAAAAAATGACCAAAATGGGAACTCTTACGTATATGTTACCACCATAAACACATTTTAATTGACATATGCTTTCAGTTATGATAGACTAACAGAGGTTGAATTTACCCTCCTGCCTTCAACAACTCTAAAACGAGATAAAACACAGGAAACAACGCTGTTAAATATTAAAGAATGGTCAGGGCGGAAGGTGGTGCCTGAGAAGAGAGAAGCAAATTAGGGGGAAGAAAGCCCAGGTCACCGCACAGGGAAGGAAGCCCAGAGTCTAATGGTCTGAGTCTCATGGTCGGAGTCGAGAAGACAGAATTGAGAATCAAGAAAGCAGCTGGAATTCTCAGTGCAAGATAAGCAAGCTAAGAGAGCTTCATGGAGAAGAGAGAGCTACAGAGAAGGATAATAATGCTAATGATCTACAGGGGATTCTTCCTGATTGACTATTGATCAGTGCATGCATGCCAGCAAACTACCTGAGGCTGGAAAAAGAACCAAAAAAAAAAAAAAAAAGAGTGGGCTGAGCAATCCGAGGGGCTGATCCAGGGCTTGGAGCATGTTCCCACCGGCTAGAATGAAAATAAATAAATAAATAAATAAATAAATAAATAAATAAATAAATGCCATAACACAAAGACAGAGTCTTCAGAAGGGTATTGTTTCAGTAATGGGTAAAAATTTGCCCTATATTACAGTCCTCTCTGGTACAAACCAACAAAGCTTAAAAGCAAGTCTCAAAAGGATTAAAACAGGCCCAGGTGATGTGGCTCAGGGGTTGAGCATCAACCTGTGAACTAGGAGGTCATGATTCAATTCCCAGTCAGGACACACGCCCAGGTTGCAGGCTCAGTCCCCAGTAGCAGGGGTGCAGGAGGCAGCCAATCAATGAATCTCTCTCATCATTGATGTTTCTATCTCTCTCTCCTCCATTCCTCTCTGAAATCAATAAAAATAATTTTTAAAAAGGTTAAAACAGTTTAACTTCATCCCAGAACCCAATTCAAGTATATTTAAATGGATTCAAAAATATTCAGCACCCAACAACATAGCATCCAATAAGAAAAACTCCTAGATATACAAAGATGCAGGAAAATACAAACCAAAAGAACGTAGAAAAAAACAGTCGATAGAAACAAACCAAAGCATGAAACAAATGATATACTCAGTAAACAGAAATGATAAAAACAGTCACTTAAACTGTATTCCATATTTTTAAGATGGTAGAGGAAAGCAAGAACATGCTAAGAAGAGACACAGAAGATATACAAGCAGAGCCAAAGTGAACTACTAGAGTAGAAAAATACAATGTCTGCAACAAAAAATACACTGGATGAGATTAACAGCAGATTAAACTTGCAGAGTAAAATGTTGATCAACTTGAAGACATAGTAGTCAAAACCATCCGAAATGAAACAGAGAAATATGACTTGGGAAATAAGTGAGCAGAGTTATGGAACAACATCAAGGAAGTGGTAGAACAACATCAAGCAGCCTAATTTAGGTGTAATTGGAGTCCCTGAAGCAGGGTGGGGAAGAACAGAAAAAATATTTGAAGAAATATTTCCAAATTTGAAGAAAAGTCTCAACTCACTGATCCAAGAAGCTCTATGAATCCCAAGCACAAGAAACATGAAAAACCTTCACCAAAACAAATGAAAATTGAATTATATAAAACCAGTGATAAAAAGAAAACTTTAAAAACAGCCAGAGAAAAACATACACATTATTCACAGATGAACAAAAGGATGACAGCACATTTTTTATTAGAAATCATGTACATCAGGAGATGGTGGAGACGCATCTTTAAAATAGTGAGAAAAATCCATCAACCTAGAAGTCTATACCCAGCTGAAAGATATTTTAATAAACCATAGCTGACATAATAAATCTGAAAGAATTCATCTGCAGAAAGCCTGAACTGTAAGAAATGTCAAAAAAAAAACACCACAACACAAATCTTTGGGCAGAAGAAAAGTGATACTGGATGGAAAGATGTATTTATGCTAAAGGAATGAAGAACACTGGAAATAATCCCCGTATGAAGGAATATAAAGGACTTTCTCTTTGCCTTTAAAATACCTCTAAGAAATTAGAAGCTCTCCTTCTGCCACTTAAATAGTCCATTTTCTGGAGTGGAGAAGTCACAGGACTGGGGCCCACAATATACACCGAGTGGCCAGATTATTCTGATCTCCAAACGCATAATAATCTGGCCACTCAGTGTATATCTTATATAATAAAAGGCTAATATGCAAATTATCCCCTCGACCAGGGGTTCAACCAGCAGGCAGGCTGGCCAACTGCCCATGTCCCCTCCCCCTGGCCAGGCTGGCCAGACCTCACCCATGCACGAATTCATGCACCAGGCCTGATATATATATATATATATCTTCTTACCTAATAACAGACAAACATGTAAATTGACAGTACCCCACTACATCCACAGCCAATCAGAGTGAGTATGCAAATGAGGAGGCCAAAGATGAGAGGGAGGGCGGGGCAAAGGGATCTACAGGAGTGAAGGGCCACAGCCAAGAAAGACTGCAGACTCGAGCCTGCAGGGAAGCAGTGGAGATGAAGATGGCAGACTCAGGCTGGAGCGAAGGCCTGGGTCCCGGGTGCCAGAGGAAAACTGGTGCTCGAAGCCAAAGGAAGGAAGGCCTATTGCATGAATCTTTTTGTGCAATGGGCTTATGGGCTTCATACACACACACACACACACACACACACACACACACACACATATACATACACATACACACATACATATATATATATATATATATATATACACACACACACACATACATATATACATACACACATACATATACACCACACACACACACACATACATACACTGAGTGGCCAGATTCGTATGCGTTCAGCGATCATAATAATCTGGCCACTCAGTGTAGGACTCCTCTGTTTCAACCTCTAGCAAATGGCTGAAGTCAATTATTTGCCTTTCTGGGCCTCGTTTCTTGCACCTGTCAAATAGGGGACACTATGTCCCAGGCAGCTTCATGGGCTGTTTTACAGGATACAATAAGCTTATAAATAACAAACCCGTCGTAAAATTAAAGCAGCCTACCGGCATGACTGGCCTAGTTTAAATTTTGCAGCCCCTTCCAAGAAGACAGCTTCGCATGGGGTGTCCGAGTCCTGCCCAGCTGAGGGTAAGGTTGAAGTTTATTTCCGGGGCAGCCAGTCTGTGTTTTCTCTCTCTCTCTCTCTCTCTCTCTCTCTCTCTCTCAGTGGAAAGTCTTCCTCTGTTCTTTAGGGTGGGAGAAATCCCTGGAGAACACACCTTCTGGTCTACCCGGTAGTTCCGCCCAGCCTCCCACCAAGAACAGCAGCGCCCAGGGTTCTTGGTGGCCCTGCCCAGTGAGACACTGGGCTCATGGAAGAGTACTGGCTCCTGGCTGGGCAGGCACTGGGAGCTGAGCCTCATTCAGAGTGGCATAAAGCCAGTCGCCGCTCTGCCTGTTGACTCTTCCTGTTTGCTCAGACCTAGGTGGCCCCGGGGTGACCCCTGTAGGGGGCTGTGCCCGTGCGCCAGACTCAGGTTTGAGGGTTCACAGGGGTGAGTCACACTGGGGCCATGTCCACGGCAGGGGAGGGGCCACAGCCCCACAGATGGTTCCAAACACGGTCCCTCTTGAATTGCTCCAACAAATATTTGCTGAGCACCCACTGCATATGGGTTCATTGCCAGGTACTGTCTACAAATTCATTTCTGCTTTATGACACCCATGCAGGACTGGTGTTTACATTCCCATTTCACAGATAAGCAAACGAAAGTTCAGTGTCCTTCGTTGGTGGCAAAGCTGAATCCAAGCCCCTTGTCTTTCACTTCAAATCCGGAGTCCATTCTGAAGCTTTAGGCCACCCTTCTGCATGACCTAGGTGTTTGGAGACTCACAGGCCACAGGACCGAGGGGTATTTGAAGAAACAGAAGAGGAATAACAGCTAACCTTCATGGAAGGGCTGCTCTGTGCC
This sequence comes from Lasiurus cinereus, assembly GCA_011751065.1. Classification (NCBI taxonomy): domain Eukaryota; kingdom Metazoa; phylum Chordata; class Mammalia; order Chiroptera; family Vespertilionidae; genus Lasiurus; species Lasiurus cinereus. Next base: position 1,099,241 of record JAAGEH010000076.1, on the reverse strand, counting down.
AGCGATTGTGCAAACTCTTCACAGAACTATCTCATGTAATCCTCAAAGAAATTCTAACAAAGAAACTCTCGTTTTCTACCCATGTCAATGGTCCAGAATTGCATGGTGCGTGGGGGTGGGGTGGGGGGTGGGGGGAGGTGGATAATGGGGGACTGGACTAGCAGCAGATCCAAATCAGGTCACATTCTGAACCACTGGGGGATAGATGAATTTTGGGGGAACACCATTCAACCAAGGACATGGGTGAACCCTGAAATCTGGCTGTTCTCTGAGGAGGAAAAACTGACATATCACTGAGCTGAGACCCATCAAGTGTCTTGTGTCCAGGACAGAGGAGACCCTTACCCTCAGAACAGCAAGGTGCCCCCTTGAGGCTGAAGGAGAAAAAGAACCGGTCGTGTTTCTCCAGCTCCGGCCGAGAGCGGACTCGGCAAACCTGGGGACCGGACACTCTGGCCTCCAGGTAGGTTCACTCTGCTTTTCCACGGCTTTGATGAACTCTCCCTGGAGACCTTCTTGGTCCTAATATCGAGCTCCTCAAACTGACTCATCCACTGCCTCGGGGACCCTACTCCTGGCATCCTGCAAGTTGCACATGTCACCACATAACATGTGTAAATGCTGTCCCCTCGTGTTGTTCAATACACACCCCACATGTCCTACAATATGGACCCAGGGCCAGGATTCCCCGACTGCAGAGGGAGCATACAGTCCCGGAAAAGGTCCGTCTGGCTTATGAATGAACCTGGTAACAATCTGGTTTATCCATCAGCCTCCTGTGACCTGGGTTAATGGAAGTCTGTCTGCTCTGCCCCCACTGAAGTCTCTTTGGGAGCAGCTGCCAAATCCAGAGACAAGTTCCTCAGAGATGCTAATTCAGAGGACAGACAGGAGGGGACCAGGCCTGAGAGGAGGGAGGGGAGAAGAACACAGAGAGGGCGATGGTGGAGCTGGTGAAGAGGCGGACAGAGAAAAGGTCCTTTGGGAGGATGAGGAGACGGTTTGTCTGTACTTGGCTGGGGGTGTGGAAGTGACGAATGAAGAGCTTGAGAATAGCACGCAGAGAAGAGAAAATTAGGAGAGGAAAGGCACTATGAGAGGCATTAATGATGCATGTATTTTGCTTGTTTGTGTGTTTTTTTTTAAAGAGATACACTTTAAAAATTGGAATTCCTGAGGGTTTGTGTGTTGCTTGCTTTCTGTTGTCTAGTTGATAGGACTTCTATGGAAGCGACTCATATAAAAAAGTGCTGTGCAAGAGAAAGAGAAATTGGGCCACATTATGTCATGGAGAATTTTCTAGGAGTAGGCACTTAAAACAAAAGTAAAAAGAAGCCGGTGCTATTAATTTTAATAATATATTTTGTTTAACCCAATATGTCTAAATCTACACTAATAAAAGAGCAACATACAAATTGAACGTGCCTTTGTGACACCCACCAGCCAATCAGGAGTGAGTATGCAAATTAACCCAATAAAGATGGTGAGTTAATTTGCATATGCAGGCACCAAGGGGCCAGGGGGCAGGGCAGGACGCTTGCATCATCGACATGGTGATGACACAGCTGTTCCGTACCACCCCAGCCGTTCTGGGCCTGTGGGCAGCGTGGGAAGGCGGAAAGGCAGCTCTGGGCCTGAGTGAAGGTAGTGCCGGCAGCCAGAGGAAGGAAGGCCTAATCTTACACGAATCTTCGTGCATCGGGCCTCTAGTATTATTATAACACTAGAGGCCCTGTGCACAAAAATTCGGCCCTCGCAGGCGCAGTGGCTTGCCTCGGCCCTCGCAAGCCTGGCTTCGTCTGGAAGGTCATCCGGAAGGACATCCAGAAGGTTGTTTGGCTGTCTGGTCTAATTAGCATATTACGCTTTTATTATTATAGATGTAATCAATATTTTAAAGTATTTGTTAAAAAGGTATTAATGAGATAGTTTACACTTTCTTTTTCAAAGTAAATCTTTGAAACCCAGGTTACTTAGAGCACATCTTCTTTGGATTTTACATTTCAACCGCTCTCAGCGGCCACAGATGGCGAGTGGCTCCTGGACTGGTCAGTGTCAGCACAGGTAGACGGTCTGGACTATGCAGTTCTGGGACTTTGAAGGCTAAAAGAATAACAATAGCAATAATGATTATTTAGATGTGACACCTGTTATGTTAACTCCCTTTTTCATGCATCATCTCATTTATCCCTCTTACCAATCCTACACGGTCAGTACTGTTATCATCCCAGGTGCTAAACGCTGAAACAGAGCCTCAGAGAGGGTAAGTGATTCACCCAGGGTCAAACAGCTGCTCAGCGGCAGAGCTGGGGCTGGAAATCTAGTCTGTGTGGCACCAGCCCCTCTGCCTCATTTACTCAGGGTCAGACCTCACCAGGCCCCCCCCCCCCCCCCCCCCCCCCCCCGAGAGCCCCCACCCGTGGGTGGACTTCCTTTCCTGATGAATGGAGCTGCCAGGTGGCCGGGAGAAACAGACCGGAGAGGACATTAATTGTACGGCTGAGCACCCTGCGTGAGTGACTGGGGACAGAGCAGGGACAAGAGGCTCTGCTCTCATCAGCGGGAGGAAGCAGCCAACGCGAGGCTGGCCACCAGGCTCACACCATGCAATCGTTCTCAATGACACTTACTTAGCCCAGAGCCAGGGAGGGAATTGATTGTCATTAGAAGCTGGACAAGAGCATCGATTGTCCCCAGTGATGATGTGAGGATCTGACTTAGCCTTGCCGAGCGTGACGAGCGCGACGGTGCGGAGACGCCGTGATGTGATTTTTCTCGTGGAAATGGGCTCTCGTGGGGCCCGTCAGCGCCAAGGAAGCAGGAAGCCCAGGCCTGGCCGAGGGGTGGAGCGGCGTGGGCTGTGCCCTTCCCCCTCCTCTCTCTGCCCGCTCCCCAGGCCACAGGGAGGACCTGGGCTGCAGGTGGGAGAGGCGCTAGCGCCCTGGATGGAGGTGGGGGGGGGGCTCTCCTCCCCAGGGGTTCTGTTTGGCCAGATGCTCTAGGACAGTGGTGGGCAAACTGTGGCTCCCGAGCCACATGCAGCTCTTTGGCCCCTTGAGTGTGGCTCTTCCACAAAACACCACAGCCTGGGTCTATTTTGAAGAAGTGGCGTTAGAAGTTTACGTTTAAAAAATGTGGCTCTCAAAAGAAATTTCAATCATTGTCCTGTTGATATTTGGCTCTGTTGACTAATGAGTTTGCCGACCACTGGGCTAGGAGACCTTGGAGGTGTGACATTTTGGTGACTGTGGCTCTGGGGGGGTGGGCGTGGGAAGGGAGGGTGGTCCCCCACCTGGCTGACCACAGTGTCATCTGAAGACGGAGAGCCTGGCCATGGATGTGGGCTGGGCAAGCCAAGCTGAACACCCCCACTCACCCTGCCACCCACAGCGGAGGGAGGGAGGCCTAGCCCAGGCCGGCCAGGGGGGAGGTGGCACCGTGCCCCAGGGCTCCGGTGCATCTGTAGCTCTGCCTCCATCCGCTTCTGCTGTGGCTGGACCGGAGTGGACAGGCCCTTCCTCAGGTGCCCGGGTGGGACCCAGGCAACAACTGTGTGCCTCCAGCGGTCCATTCGTCCATCCATCCACCCACTCACCCAGCCATCCACCCATCCACACATCCACCTATCCACCCATCCACCCACCCGTCCACCCATCCACCCATCCATCCACCCATCCATCCACCCATCCACCCATCCATCCCACCCACCCACCCACCCATCACCCATCCACCTCTCCATCCCACCCACCCATCCACCCACCCATCCATCCACCCACCCATCCATCCACCCATATATCCACCCATCCATCCATCCATCCATCCATCCATCCATCCATCCACCCATCTATCCACCCACCCATCCAGCCATCCAGCCATCCACCCACCCATCCACCCATCCACCCCCCCACCCATCCATCCATCCACCCACCCATCCATCCACCCCCATCCACCCACCCACCCATCCATCCATACATCCATCCATCCACCCATCCATCCACCCACCCACCCATCCACCCACTCATCCACTCATCCACCCATCCATCCACCCACCCACCCACCCACCCATCCATCCATCCATCCATCCATCCACCCATCCACCCATCCATCTACCCATCCACCCATCCATCCATCAGAGAAACGCTACCCGAGTGACCATGACCCCAGGGAGCGGGAAGCATACAGAACAAAGGCCTGCCCTTTAGGAGAACATGACACACACAGCCGGGGAAATCAATAGCTACAAGGAGACACGGAAAGTGATGCGATACAGGAATGTTAACACGTTACCGTGGTGGCAGAGAGTTCGGAAGCTGAACCCAGAGGAGACAGCGGGACTGAGCTTTGCGAGATGAGAGGACATTCCAGAGAGGTGGTGAGGATGGTCTGTGCGGAGGGACCGGGGCTGCTCACCACGCAGCTGGAGCTCAGGATCCGAGAGGGGGCGGGAGGTCAGACAGGGGCTGGGGGCGGGGGGCCAGGTGAAGGGCTGGGGTGTCATGGTGAGGATCTGGAACCTTCGCCAGAGCTCATGGAGCAGAGCGTGGGAGGGTTCTAGGCAGGGGGAGGGTCAGGTGGATGATTGCAATGGCCACCTGCAGCGGAGGGAGGGACAGACAAGAGAAGGCAGGACAGGTGCTGGCCAGGGCCTGCTACTCTCAGCCCAGCGGGCATGGCGGTGGATGGCTTCCCCTGGGTTCGTCTAGACCAGCGGTTCTCAACCTGTGGGTCTCGACCCCTTTGGGGGTCGCATGACCCTTTCACAGGGGTCGCCTAAGACCATTGGAAAATGCAGATATTGACATCACGATGCATAACAGTAGCAAAATTTCATGGTTGGGGGTCACCACCACATGAGGAACTAACTGTATGCGGCCTTAGGAAGGTTGAGAACCACCGGTCTAGTGGGAAGCCAGGCTAGGCGGGCTGGGAGGGGGAGGAGGAGAGGGCGGTTCTCCCCACTTGCCTGTCCCAGGCGGGGGGTGTCCGTCTGTGGCTCCATCCCTGCTGGGGCGGCCCGGCTCTGCGCTTTCTAACAGCCCGGCCTCCCCCTGACGTCCAGGGCTGTGGGGCTTTCTGCCTCACTCCTCTCTGGGCGGCTCCGGTCCCTTCTCAGCTCCTCTGCCCGCTGTGAAGCCGGTTCCCTGAGAGTCTCCTCTCCGTGGTTGAACTTGACTGTGACTCAGGTGGAGAAAGGGGAAGCGATTGGACAAGGTCTCCAACTGTCTGACCCTGAGGGGCAGGGACATGGTCTGAGCAGAGGTTGCCACTCCAGCAGGGAGGGAAACTCAGACACCTAAGAGAGGGGACAAGATATCAAAGAAATTGTGGCCCTTGCTGAGTTGGCTCAATGGGCAGAGCCTGGACTGGCGGACTAAAGGGTCCCAGGTTCGATTCCAGGCAAGCTTAAGAGTCCCAGATTCAATCCCAGACAAGGGCATGTACGCAGACTCCATCCCTGGCCCTGGTGGGGGCTCATGGGGAAGGCAACCCATTGATGTGCCTCTCACATATGGAGATATTTTCGTCTCTCCCACTCCCTTCCACTCCCTTTCATAATCAGTGGGACATCTGTGGGTGAGGAGGAAGGAAGGAAGGGAGGGAGGGAGGGAGGGAGGGAGGAAGGGAGAGAGGGAGGGAAGAAGGAAGGAAGGGAGAGAGGGAGGGAGGAAGGAAGGAAAAAAGGAAGGAGGAAGGAAGGGAGGGAGGAAAAACTGCGGATGACTTTAGGGCAGGGGTGGGACTTCCTGTTCTCTGCCAGGGCCATTTGGGTATTTATAACATCACTGAGGACCATACAAAATTATCACCTTAAAAAAATCAGCCTGCTATATTTGATCAAATATTTAATTAACTCACCCCAAATGCCTTGACAAGGCCAGAACAAACAATTTCGTGGCCCAGACACCTCGGCTTTAGGGTAACGCAGGGGTCAGCAAACTTTTCCCATGAAAGGCCGGATAGCAAGTATTTTACACTTTGTGAGGCATCGGGTCTCTATCGCAAAGGCTCAACGTGGCTGCTCTGGTTCATAAGTAGGCCAAGACAACATTTAATAACGGCTAGGTCCCCAAACATCATCTACCCACACCGAGGCTGGCCTTGACTGGTGGGCTGGCCCCTGAGAGCCTGGGCGGAATGTGGTGATGTGAGCAAAATAGGAAATCCAAAAGGAAGCAATTTGGGTTTAGCCTGGGTGGGGAGAAAGCAGGGAGGGGACCACAGGGCGGGGTTGGGGGGGAAATAAAGGCTGGTTTATAAGCTGAGAACCTCGAACATTGTGCAGGAGAGAAAGAAACAAGGATTCTTTGTTCCGTAAGAAATCACTGAGCCCTGGGAGGGAGGGCCGTGTCTGCAGGCGGCACACAGGTTCTTCTCTGTCTTCGCACCAGCGGACGGAGGCGAGAGAGGAGAGGAGGGAGAGGCCGATCTTTGCCACCCGTGTTTTTATGTCCTAGGAAGGACTACCCAGGCTGCCATTTATACCAATTACCCACCAGTCACCAGATTTTTCGTCTGTGTCCCTAGCACTTACCAGGCTTGGCATGTGGCTGATGCTCAGAAACAGGTGCAGGCTGACCAGGAGTATGAAGGAGAGAATCTATCTGTAAATTGTGAAATCCATTTATTCTCTCATTTCTCCTCGATCCTTTCATGTTTTGGGATCGCCTTTCTCACTATGGAAATTCTGGGAAATATATATGGCCTGTTGGGTAAGGTGTCAAATATTTCTAAGTACGTAACCAAATTCAACTTCTGAGATTTTTTTTTTTTAAGAATCCCATTATTTTAAATGCATTGACTATATTTAGAGACTAACTCCATCCTGGATCTGGAGTTAGGCATGCACGCAGAGTGAAGAAATACCATAAGCATTATGCTGAATCTTCCCGGTTGCAAACAGAAAAAACTAGATCCAGCCTCAATGCCACCCTGGTCGAGGTTCCTGCCTGGATTATTACAAAATGGTTTGTAAGCTTCTGGCAAGGAAGCCAGCATAAGCACACGAAGATATAGTGAGTGAACATACCTGAAACCTATACAATTTTATTAACCAGAGTCACCCCAATAATTCAATAAAAAAAGAAATAAAGGATATAGTAAGTGAATGCCTGAATGGAATAGTTCAGCGGTTCTCAACCTGTGGGTCACGACCCCTTTGGGGGTCGAACGACCCTTTCACAGGGGTCGCCTAAGACCATCGGAAAATGCAGATATTTACATCACGATGCATAACAGTAGCAAAATTTCATGGTTGGGGGTCACCACCCCATGAGGAACTGTATGCAAGGGTCGCGGCCTTAGGAAGGTTGAGAACCACTGGAATAGTTGAATAAATTGTGGTTTCTTTTTTATATGAGGGATATGTTTCTTAAGACCTCCTATCATTTAATATATGCATAAGTGAAGATGAATTTCCCCCTAGGAATAAAATAGGATTTACATTATTTTTTTAAAGTTTTGTACAGTGAGTGAAACTTTATTCTTTTCCATTGACTTATTTCAAATTTGCTTAACTCCTATTAGCATCAAGTATGTCTCTGTTTTCTCTTTTATAAGGGAAGGCTATGGACTTATACCTGGAGATCAAGGGTATATTTGACGAGCTTTGACTGGACGGAGAAACGCAGGCTCCACCTGCATCAAGCCAGGCGCACCTGTAACGAGGTGAGTGATTCCTCTCAAAGGATTCAGGGCCAAAACAGGGTTTCTAGAACCTTACTGCCTGGCTCCGGGTTTGTCTGAGTCACTGTACAAAGACATTTTCAAATCTGTGATCCCATGACACCTGGGGGGAAAGGAAGTGTTCGGGGTGACAAAATGAGACACTCACACCCTCCCTCTCCGCTAATCTCAGCTGGCCTCTGACCAGTGGGCCGCCTCAAGGAGGTGACTCTAACGGCGGCAAACATAATGTCCTGCGCTTTGACCCCAAATGAGTATCTGGAAGGACATCAACAGCTGCGGCTTCCTAGCAAGTTCCAGGTGAACCAGTGGTGTGAGGAGAGGGTAAAAAAGCAGATTTAGTCTTTGGTCACCTGAGTAGCAGAGGGTCTAGAAAGGAGGGAGTGAGGGTCGCCCGCTGTCAGGCTGGACCCGTTCCTGCTCTCAGCTGAGTGCCGACTGGAGCACGCCTGGAAGAGGAGCTTGTCCGCACACAGAGCGTGGGCATCAGTATTCTAGAAAAGACTCCGGGAGGACACCATTCTTGGTTTCAAACCTATCGATGGTTTCTACCTGCAAGAGGCTTTAGGTTCGCACTTTTGTGGCTTTCCAGGGACCTGCAGGTAAACCCTTTAGGAACTGGATTTTGTCCCCATAGAAGGCCAGGCGATGTGCTGGCTCATCCTGGCACCACTGAGCGGCTCATCCGGAACCTGGGAGAGAGGAGACCACAAATCCCATTCCTTCTCTTCTGAATTCTTGGAGAGCCAGTTGCAGCCGATTCGGGAAAGGGAAAAGTAAATGGCCAGTAAAGGCCTGGGCACAATGTCCCTTTGCCAGTCATTGAATAAAAATTCAAACAGCAGCACAGCACTAGTGTTTGCCTGCTAGCAAAAATCAAAGAGAAAAAATGCCGAAACCGGTTTGGCTCAGTGGATAGAGTGTCCATCTGCGGACTGAAAGGTCCCAGGTTTGATTCCAGTCAGAGGCATGTACCTTGGTTGCGGGAACATCTCTAGTAGGGGGCGTGCAGGAGGCAGCTGATCGATGTTTCTCTCTCACTGATGTTTCTAACTCTCTATCACTCTCCCTTCCTCTCTGTAAAAAATTAATAAAATATATTTTAAAACAACAACAGCTTGTCTGTACCCCTGATTTTGTACCCCAATGGGAAGGAAGTGGTCAGAACACTCACGTTTGCATACACGTGGGACCACTAATTCCCAGGGCATCTGAAAGCAGGGTGAGACTTGAGCTTTCAGCTCGTAAACAAAAGCCTTCTAGTCACACCAGACTCCCCTCTGAAATTGCGATCATTGTTCAGAACTTTCTAGAAGAGTGTTCTTTCATCAGGCAGAGGAGTGAAGAGGAGAGATTGGTCAGGGGCACTGGCACCCTCACCTCCATCCGTCCCACCAGCCCAGCATCAACATGCACCTGAGGTACCTGGTGGGGGCGGGGCTCACCCCGCTGAGAACTCGTGCAACTTTACAACAATGTTGTCTGCTCCTGTCAGAAAGCAACCCATTGAGAACCTTCCAGGAAAAAAATTAAAAATACAGGGATAAAAAATAAATACAGCTGAAACCGGTTTGGCTCAGTGGGTAGAGCGTCGGCCTTCGGACTGAAAGGTACCAGATTCTATTCCGGTCAAGGGCATGTACCTTGCTTGCGGGCACATCTCCAGTAGGGGGCGTGCAGGAGGCGGCTGATCGATATCTCTCATCGATGTTTCTAACTTTCTATCCTTCTCCCTTCCTCTCTGTGAAAAATCAATAAAATATATATTACAAAAAAAAAGTTGGCTCTCAAAAGGAATTTCAATCGGTGTCCTGTTGATATGTGGCTCTGTGGACTGATGAGTTTGCCGACCGCTGTTCTAACTGGCGTCTCCTGTCCAGCCACTTTGAGATTGTACAGGGGTGGGGAATGCCTGGCCCGCAGGCCAGAGAAGCCCGTGGGTCTGGCCCGCCAAAGCACTAGAGGTGAGTTAATCAAATGTCTGACCACATATAGCAGGCTCAACTTTTAGCCGATAATTTGGTATGGCCTTCGAGTGACGTTACAAATACAGTGGTACCTCGAGATACGAGTTTAATTCATTCCGTAACCTTGAGGCGTGGGAAACTATGAGATGCTCGAGTCGCGGTAAACTGGTGGGTCGTGTGCAGCCGCCCGATCCACGCGATGACTCCTATCTCAAATGTTGCTCGTATTTCAAAGCAAAAATCGCTCGCTCGACGGCTCGTATCTCAAAAATCTCGTATGTTAGGGCACTCGTATCTTGAGGTACCACTGTATCCAAATGGCTCTTGGCACAAAAAGGCTCACCGCCTCTGATCTGGGAGGACACACCACCGGCTTGAAGGCGATTCCCCACAGGGGCAATGCAAGTGGAGTGGGCGGGATTGCTGGCAGACACGGGCTGACCTCACGGTAACATCCCGGCCACAGGAGCTGGGCCTGGGCATCCTGGCCACCAGTGAATGGGGCCGAGCAGAGGGTGGTGGCTGAGCCTGGCTCCCCTGGCGTTCCTGCAGATCAGCAGAGCACACGGCACCCAAAATGACCCCGCCTGACACCCGCGAAGCTCTGAGACCTGTCCTTTCTGCTCGAGCTGCGGACAGCGCCGTGACCTGGCACTTGTCCCTGCCACTCCCCTGCCCCTTCAGCTCCTGGCTGGCCCTTGGTGTGTGCATGTGGGGCGGGGAGGGCATTTCAGTGGTGCTGGGAAGGTCCTGGAAGGGGAGACTCTAAGGCAGTGGTTCTCAACCTTCCTAAGGCCGCGACCCTTGCATACAGTTCCTCATGTGGTGGTGACCCCCAACCATGAAATTTTGCTACTGTTATGCATCGTGATGTAAATATCTGCATTTTCCGATGGCCTTAGGCGACCCCTGTGAAAGGGTCGTTCGACCCCCAAAGGAGTCGAGACCCCCAGGTTGAGAACCACTGCTCTAAGGCTTAGAAAAGTCGTCGCAAGAAACCTCAGGCCGGGATCGGCCGGCAGGCTCCAGGCCTGAAGTCTGGTTTATGACTCGGCAGCTTCCCAATGGCAGGTCCGTCTGGCCCGGGGGCTGGGTTAGGGTCAGGGTCAGCCTGTGCAGTGGATCGTGGGTTTGATTTGGGTCAGGGCAGCTACAGGAGCAGCGGATACCTGTCTGTCTGTCTGTCTGTCAATCCCCGGGGATGAATGAAGGGGAAAAACACACACAGAGGTGGATCTGTGTTACCCACCAGCGCCCAGCCCTCCATGGAAGGCCTGCTGTCCGTTAACTCTGCAGACGAGCACGGGGGTTCCCGAGACCCCCAGGGGAGCCGTTTCGGGCTGCCCACTTGTGTATGTGCAGACAGGTGGGTGACCTCCCACCCCAAGGAAAGCATGCGTGAGGACGGGCACAACCAGTGCTGCCGAGACTCAGAAAACAGCGCCCCGCCCGCTCAAGTGCAGGGAAGAGCAGACGTGCACTCGCTTCTCAGCCCCACACGCGGAGGAGATACAGCGCACACAACACCACGCGGCCGTTTCTCGTCAATTGATGCAACTCAGTAATTTTTATTGCAACTGGAAGACAATACATCACAGAAACTTTATGGTAGGTCCGGGGGAAAGTGTTATTTACAATAAAGGATGAAATAGTTTGTCTTTGGCAATATGATTACATATGAAGAATGCGAAACGCAAGGATGGATACCTCCAAAGCAACACCTTCAGGTCCCTCAAGTTCGGCCAACCGTGCCTGCCTCCTCGCGGCCGCAACCCAATGCCACCTTCCTTCTCCTCTACGGCTCGCCCTTCCCAGTCATGACATTGGCAGTTTCATACAGAAAATAAGAAAATTGGCTTCTGGACAAGTATGACTCTAACACATGAATTTGGCCAGGTAGGGCTATTGGCCAGCAAAGGTCAGAAGGTCGACCCTTCAGCCTTGAGAGTAAACCTCCGGGTCTTCTGATTGCTTTATCACTGTTATTCTTCTGCAGAACAAAAACACACCTCAGAAGTGTTACAGAATCAAGAGTATATATATGTATATATATATATTTTTTAAAAAAATGGTACAAGTGCAGAATGCTTCCCAGACACACACAGATACTGTCTCCTCCACATCGTCACCATGGCAGTGTAACTAGGGGGCGTGAAGGACGCGGCATGGGACTGGTTACTGAACCGGCCATGAGCGTGGGTGGCCTCAACATACATGTGCAGGAGAAGGGGACTGTTGACAGAACCGAAATGGCGCCAAGTTTCACCTTAAAATCAAAGGGGGGGAGGAGAACTCAGGCCGATCATGAAAGGGTGAAATACATCGTCTAGGTTTGATAGGTTCACCATATCGAAGTCGTCGAGAATCCAATATGGAATATTAATTCTTTGCAAAAGCAGGGAAGGTCGTCCTCCGCTCTTGCAAATGAAACACAGTGGCAGACACTGTGGTATGTAACCCCAATAATAAATACTCTTGATTTCAACGCTAACGGAACGAACAGGACGGGGACTCGTGAGCACAGCACAGTTAGTCAGAAGTGATCTTTCGCCTCGCTCTGATTTCCAAAGTACGACAGACGGCAGGATACAGCACCATACACACACATCGGTTTCGGCTGTGAAAAGATGGATGTTTTTTTTTTTAAATGGAATTTCCCCTCCTTCGTTTATTTTGGTCGGCGAGAAGCTAGCACTTGTTTGTAGAACGGTGGAAGAATGGCAAAGTCACACCCACTTTGAGTTTTTTTTTTCTTTTCATGATAAAGCAACCGAGCGGATGAGTCTGTGCTTAATTCAAGGATGACCAGTGGGAGAGAGAGGAAACAGGGAGTGAACCCCCAGGGAGGGCCGGTGCTCGCTCTCTCTCTCTCTCGAAGGGAGAGGGGCCGACAGGTGAATTTCACAGAGGTGTGCGGGTCTATACAGAACACTGAACGCCGCGTGTGAATCCTCGTGAAACTCCGGAAACGGGAACATCACACAATGCACACACTCTGATTTACATGTTCCGTTACAAAGAGGGGGGGAGAGGACACCATTACAACTGTGTAACCGCGGTGACTGCAAGAGAAACCAAAGTCCCGAGTCTGGCAGGGAACTAAGAGAGGGTTATCCACGTAGGTTACATAGCAAAAGTGTGGATGTATATTATATATAGTAGTATAAATAATAAAAAAGTATTATTTAAATTAGATCACAGTGCTGCATTATGTGCATAACAGTGTTTGATATAGTATTGGAGGGCCGGGACCTATGACACTAAGGGTTTAACTGTCAACACTGGTAAGTCACAATCGGGGGGGGCGGGGGGAAGGACGACGACATAGAGTTCATCTGTGTTCTTTTGGTGGCAAAAAAAAAAAAAAAATCCGGAAGATGAAAGAAAACACACTTCTCTACAGAAACATGAAACTAAACCGCAACATCTGGGCAGCTGTGATCCACCAGAAAGGACTCCCGACCCGAATGGAGTTTTCGGGGAGAAGAGAGGTCACAGGGAGCCCATCCGGTCCCACAGGAAGGACCCTCCCGGGGAGGTGGCCGGTCTGCAACTCTGACTCCTTCTCCGAAAGGCCTTCTGCCAGAGGCCCAGGCCCTGCATGCGGGGTGAGCGCCGAGCAGTCCCGGGGGAGAGGGGTGCCAGGGAGGAGCCGGGCACAGGAGCCATGGGGGCGGCATCCACTCCGCAGAGCCCGCTGGCACATGCCGGCCCTCAGAGGGAGGGCCTCTTGCAGGATGCACCCCCTGGTAGTAACTGCCGGGCCCGGCCGGGGGCTTCTCCAGGGAAAACCAGTTCTGGGGAAAGGCCTCCAGCACGCACCTTTGCCAACACAGCCCCCCCAGACGGAAGCCCGAGACGGAAGCCAGCCGCAGCGGTCATGGCCACGGCTGTCTCCAGCCGCCCTCTCCACGCGGGCTGGGCCGCCTTCAGTAAGACAACTTGACCAAAGAACCCTCGAGAGGACCCCGACTTGAGGGGGAGGGGACGTAGGAGCTGACGGTGGAGTATAAGGCCGGGAAAAGAACCTAGGATGCAGACAAACCCTTTCCACAGCGCCCTGGGGGTGAAGAGAACAGACCCCCGGAGTGGCATAAAGACAACCGTCTACGTGGATGTCGCTTAAGAAAGAAGAGCCACGGCCCCTTCGTCTTAAAGGCGCCCCAGGGCCAGCAGGGAACGGCGGGTGTCCGGTGCCGGTGTCCGCGGCTGCTCTCCCGCCCCAGCATCTGGAAATATTGCTATAGTTCCCCGCGCCCCCCACCCCCCCAAACCCCGTGAGCAGGTGAGATACTGGAATGAATGACACGCGAAACGCCACTTCTCCCGCGGGAGACACGAGGGCCAACCCGCCGCACCCCTCGATCGGAGCCGCGGCGACCGGCCGGCCTGACACGCACACACACAGGCGCGGGTGGAAGCTACAGGACACCTGACGTGTGGGAAGGAATTGCAAGACTAAAGTGAAGGACACGCAAGCAAAATACTTTGTCACAAAGAAACTTGTGCTTAAATTCTCTGCTGCTCCTGGAGGAGGGGCGGGGAGGGGTGCTTCTACCCCCCCCAACCCCCCACCGTGTGGTGAGGGCGTGGACAGCCTCCTTCGGCAATGAACTCACTACAAACGGCCACAGACACATTGATTTCCCCTCCCGCCCCCCCAAACAATCGAAATACAAAGTTGAAACACAATTGAGCCGTTGTTTTGGTTATGCATAATGTGTATGCCCCCCAAAACAGAAGGAAAATAGAAAAAAGTACCCTCACTAAAGGTTTCCCTGCAAGTCCCCCCCCGACAGCCCCCCCTCGAAGGGGCCGAGGGAAGGCAGGAAAATAACACTTAGAAAGCTGCCCAATGAGGTATTTATGCAAAAAGAGTGGTTCTGGAGTTGAGAACGCACTTTTGTAAGAGAGTTATCTAATTCTCAAGAGAGATCAGAAAAGTAAATCACACACATTGCATTTTCTTCTTTTCTAAAAGAGGCCTGGGCTCCTTTAGAGAAGTGAAATGAGGGGAGACAGCCCACCGCGGGGGTGTGAACTGGAAGAACCCCCGCGCCGTTGCCAGAAACAGTCCTGAACCTGTATCTGCCTTTCTGGGGGGAAGTCTGCATTCTACTGGGGGGTCAGGGGAGGGGTGTTTCCTGGGCGTGATCAAGTGACCACACAAATGCGTGTCCCTCGGGTTTTGGAGCTGTTGCATGGCTTTGGGGGTGTCTCATGTTGGCTGAGATACTGCCTCCTTCCTCCCTTCTGCCCCCTGATGGAATATGCTGGAAGAGATCAGGTTCCGACAGCGAGGTCGACCTGGTGTCCAGGAGGCTGTTTCAGGGTCTCCCTCCAGCAAGCGGGGGAAGCGGAGCATGAGGCCCACGGCGGTTCCCTGTCCCGCACCCCGCCTGGTCTTGCCAGCCTGGTGCTGGCCCCCGGATCCACCCGGCCCGTTTTAAAAATCAGCCCGCCCCGCTTCTACCCTCCCCCTCCTATCCTGAGCCAGTGGTGGGCGTTTTACAATTTCCCTCCATGCGGGTGGAAGATCGCATTTTTCTCGAGGTTTCTCTTCGGGGACCCCCCATTTTTACGCAGAGAGACCAGGCGTTTCGGGGCCGCGGGGCACCGCCCTGTGGTCTACATTTCGCTCCCACCATCTAAGGGGCCGAATGCCAGGCTGGTTCGTGTGCGGAGGTGGCAGGGACGGCCGGCCCCTCCTTCCCACCGCGACAGGGAGTCACGGGAAGACGGTGGGGGGCTGGTCCTTCCGACACCTGTGTCGCTTCCCTCTTCCCATGACCCCCAACTCACACCCCTTCTTCTCATAAGGCCCGTTAGCGTGTTTCCCTTCTCCTGGCAAGTTTGCATAATTATCCGCTGCCTTTTCCCCAGGACCAAATTGTGGCGATGGTTTCCCTAGTCGGCGCCCCCCCCAATTCTTCTGTCATACACACTCGCTACCAAGTTTGCCCTCAAATTATTGCGTCGTGAGAAACATGTCCGGACGAGAGAGGAAGGACACACGTCCCACAGAGAATCAGGGGGTGTTGGGGCTGGGGTGCAGACAAGGCAGGCCCTCCCGGAACATGAAGATAGTTTATATTGCAGAGTTAGTTCCCCAACAGTCAGAATTTGTCCCTGAAGAAGGTTGAACCTTAAACACCTGCTTCAAAAAAACCAAAACAAAATAACCGGGGGAGAAAAAACAAAAACAAAAACAAAAACAAAAACCGAAAGGAAAAAAACAAAAGAAAACCCAAAGAACCTCTAAGCCGAAGGGCTTAAACATGAGAGGCAGAACCTTTCCTCTAGTTTCTCTATTTATAGGAAAATAATTCATGCTTCATGCTAAATACAGTATTTACCTTACAAGAACTTTATTTTTGAATAAAAAAAAGTTTGTGTTTTTTTGTGATTTTTTTTTTTTTCCTTTTTCTTTGAGAAGGAATCCATGCATCGGGGATCAGAAATTTCTGCTGGCTACAACGGGCTGACTGTGGAGATCACTGATTTTTGCAAAGGTGGATCCTGACATTATTTGCAAACTCCGTTTTGAGGGCAGTATAGGAGTTTTCTTTTGCCTCTTTTTGCCACATTTTCCTTTTGTGTGTGTGTGTGTGTGTGTGTCCCCGTCAACGTGCCTGTCATCTTTTAAAAACAGACCGCGGTGCTAATGGCGGGTTCCATAGCGTTTGGCTTGTTTGTGTTCGCGCGGATCGAATAGTTTTGACAGACAGAAAAGACGGGTACCATTATTTCCTTCCTCTGACAGCTATTGTCGTTTCCTGGACTTGATTCTCACTTGGGCGGTTAAGAAAACAGCCTGTTTGTGGCTTTTCTCTCACTCTCCTGTGTGTGTGTGTGTGTGTGTGTGTGTGTGTGTGTGTGTGTGTGTGCAGGGCCAACCCTTCAGGCTTATGGCTTGTGGAACATTCTCTCAACTGGAGATAGAACAGAATTCAATGATTAGGAACATCACTAAAAACAGACCCCCTTCCTTTCCTTCGTCATTGACACCAGTGTCCGTGGATGGAGCAGTGCCCGCCGTGGGACACACCAGGCGGCTTCAGGGCGAAGCAGCGCTGAGGCCGGTGACCGCCGCCCCCCACCCGGCATGGCAAGCCGAGTGGCAGTGCCCAGGGTTTGCTGGCACACCGCGCTGCCGGGCGCCACAAGCTGGGGCCTGCTCCTGGGGGGATGGGGGGCAGAGCGAGGGGCTCTTCCTTCTCCCCCGTGGCCTCATGCACGTTCCCTCAGCGAACCCCCGTGGGGGGGGCCATCCTGACCTTGTAAACCTAGCGGTGGGGCCTGACGGATGGCGACGTGGCCTTGCAGGTGCCAAACGCGGGCGGGCATCCTCCTCCGCCCCCTGCGGCTCCAGCCCCGGCCTCGGGCCGGCGGGAGGCAGCAAAGATAGAATTTTGGCTTTTTCGGTTTTGTCTTCAGATAATGAGAAGCGTTTGTAAAACAGCTGAATGTCAATGAGTCTATGGCTTCAATCTCCTTTAAACGTAAAATTCTCAAGGGTCCAAAACAAAGGGGGGGGGGG
>JAAGEH010000076.1:1068940-1081951 GCA_011751065.1 Lasiurus cinereus | reverse complement strand
AACAAAAAAAAAAAAAAAAAAGGAAAAGAAAGAAAACCAAACCCAAAACAAAGAAAAGAAAGAAAAGAAAAGAAAAAAAAGAAATTGCTGATATTGCCACAAATCATTAGAAATCTCCTGACATGCTGAAACCAAATGGCCGTTCAGTTCAAAACAAATCAGTGACTTGTTTTTTGTTTTCGTTTTTAATTTTTCGTGGTTTCCTTCTGCTCTTTCTGCCCCTTTGCCGTCCGATTGGTGATGTTGTTCAAACAGGACCGAATCCCTGCCAAGTGCAGGAGCGAGCCCGCCGCCTCCTTCATCTCCTCGTCGTCGCTCTCGGGGGGCTTCTCCGTGCGTCTCTTTTTGAGGGGCAGCGTGTCGCTGGGGACCCGGCGGGCCTTGGCGAGGTGCTGGCGCTTCTTGTGCGGGGCCGCGCCCTCGGCCGGCGCCTCCCGGGGGCCGGGCTTGCGCTCGTCCTCCTCGGCCTCGGCCTCGCTGTGGCTCTCGCGGCTGGGCACGCTGCCCTCGCTGCCCTCCTGGCTGCCCTTGGTGGCGAACTCCAAGTGGTCCTCGGCCGAGGAGGAGGAGACCGAGTCGCTGGCGGGCGAGGCGCTCCTGGCGGCGGCGGACTTGGCACTGCTGTAGTTGTGATCCTCCTTGGGGTCCCCGCTGACCACCGGGGAGCCGCACGACGGCTCGCTCTCTGTCCGTGTCCTGCCGCTGCCCAGGCCGTTCCTGCGGGGGGGAGGGAGGGGGGACACAGAGAGGACACGGATGAGACCCGGTGAGAAGGTCCCACAGCGCCCACCTCCCCTCTGCATGCCCGTGGAGGCGCAAGCTGGCCCGTGTCCACGTGGGACCCCGTCCTCCCGTCCCTGGCATGTCCACCCGACGTGTCCCTGGCACATTCCCCCAATGTGTCCCTGGCACGTTCCCCCAATGTGTGCGGCCGAGGCGCCACAACCACACGCGTCAGCGGCGACGGCGGCGGAGACAGGGTCTCCGTTTGAAACCCTAAGGGTGGAGCTGTGCTGGCTTCCCACACCCGCCAGCACGGAGGGACGGACACCGCATGGTGGCCCGGTTCCAAGGCAAAAGCCGCGCCCCATGAACGCAGCTACGTTAGGACGACTGAACCCAGCTGCAGGGAAAAGAGGTGCCTGCCTGGCCACTTCTTCAACATAGACTCGCCCAGGCCGGGGTATTTTGTGGAAGAGCCACACTCAAGGGGCCAAAGAGCCGCCTGTGGCTCTCGAGCCGCAGTTTGCCGACCACTGTTCTAGGCCATATGGGCGACATGTGCCCACTTTCCCTTCCTGCAGAACCCCAAGTGTAGGTCCTCCACAGACAGAAGTCCCCGTGTCATCAGGTGGCGACGTGTCCCAGGTCTGTGCTCCCCGTTACAGCGTCAGCTCCTCAGGCCGGGCCCAGTCACTTGGACCTCCCAGGGGCTGGCGCTGCGTCGGCTGCAGAGTAGACACACGGCAGAGAGCAGGGCAGAGCAGACGGAGCTGGGTGGCAGAGGGCAGGCAGTCTGGTCTCCACCAACCTGCACCAACGCACCTTATGGGACACTCCCTAAGGACATGGCCCTGGACAGGCGCCCCTTTCTCTCCTGCCAATCACGGGGCCTCTGGGCTCAGCATGACTGGTTGCAGCCGGACAGCAGCTGAAAAGAAGGCGAGCCCCTCTGGGAAATGGGGTAACAGGGAGCGAGGTCAAGGGTCTCCCTCCCTTCGGTGCCCTACTACACTGAAGCTGGTGGGCACACGCACCAGGTGGTGGCACGCACCAGCAGGGTAACGTGCACCCGCCAAATACACGAGGGCCAGGACTAGGAACCAACCTCCGCTGGATGCCCCAAGACCTCCACGATCAACCCGCCAATCACAATGCGCGCATCTGCAGGATGACGTCCTAGCTGATCCAGACTCCTAGGCTCCCATGTCCATGCGACCCTTCCCCTCCAGGTGCTTACAGAAAGAACCTGGCTTGTAAGACAGACAGCCAGCAAGTTTATCTGTGACCTTCAGCGTGCCCTCTGCCGCCCCGGGCAGCGGGGCCAAATGAAAAGCCCCCGCACAGCTGGCCGCTCTCGGTGGGCACAGGCGAGTTCCGACTCGGTCTCCCCTCTTGTCAGATGGCTTGCTGCTGCGCCCTGCTGACCCCGAGGGGGGCCATTCCTTCCTGGCCTGGCGCAGGGAATGAGCATAAAGTCGGAGCAAAGAGGCCCGAGGGAAGAATGCTTTGGGGTTCGCCTGTCAACCAGACCTAGCCGTGGGGAATGGGTCTGCCCATCTCCGTTCTGCAGATTTCCTGCGTCCTGCCTGCCTCAGGGAACATAAAGTGGCCAGGACAGGATGCTGTGAGGGGCCACCTAGTAGGAAACTGTTAATGTGACTAATTGCCAGGTGGCTATTAATAGTCCTGACGGCAAATGCGAACGGAATCTCCCTGAATGGCTCTCTGGATCTTGGCTGTTTCAGGCAACTGCTGCTGAATCCCCAAATTAATTCAGTAACGAGGCCGCCCAACTAGCGAGAGGCAGTTGCAGAGTGAACTCAGCTCCACTTGGGTGAGTGAACGGGGCTTTTAGAAACGTCGATTCAATGCGGAATCCGTACCTTTTAAGAACATGGGGCTTATGACTCACTTTACTACCTCAGTTACGCAGACTACGATGCCTCCCTGAGCGTGTGTGGAGAGGGAGGGCACTGTGCAGAAGAGCAGGAAATCAGGCAAGTGCTGCAAAAGCCGAATTCTCAGGGAATCTAGGGGAAAGGCATATGGTGTTTATCATGCTTTGCACAGGTTTCGAAAACAGGTTGTTTAAATGTTTTTATTGATTTTGGAGAGAGTAGAAGGGAGAAGGAAAGAGAGAGACATTGATGCGAGGAACATCAATCACATGCCTCCGAAACGCCCCCCCACTGGGGATCAAGCTCCCAACCTGGGCATAGGCCCTGACGGAGAAGTGGATTGTGACCTCCTGGCTCAGTGGTCCATGCTCAGGCCACGGCAGCCAGGCCCAGCCCCAGTTTTAAAAGGCAAATCCTCTTTTGGAGAAAGGAACCCACATTTAGGTCACGAGGATTTCCACAGATTAAGTTCAAGCAGATATTGGAAAAGAAGCTCATCACCTAAAATCACCAAACCTGTCAGCAAACAGGCCACCGGGAACACAGAAATGTACAAATGCCTGTAACCAGCCAGGTCACGAGAACGATGCACCCTCGCTGGGCTCCTGGGGAGAAGTGACTGTCCGCACAGGCCACCGGTGCTGATCAAGCCAGCCGCAGCCCCGGCCCCAGCCCCAGCCCCAGCCTCAGCCTCAGCCCCAGCCCTAGAGGGAACTAGAGACAAGAAGAGCCTCCCATGAGAATTTTTAACCAGAGCCTGAAGTCCTGTGGATATGAAGCCAGAATTCTACTGTGTGGACCAGAGACCGCCAGCTAAATTTAGTTTAAAGGGCCCAGCGGTGCCTGCTGTTGAAAAAAACACACACAAACCCTTTCTGGAAGAACCTAATCTGAAGCCCAGGCCACAGAGAATTCCCACGGATAAGATTTTAAGGATCACAGGTGCATAATCCCAAACCCGTTAAACATAAAAGAAAGAGGCCACGACCAGCAAGAGACAACAGGAACATCCCCCCAAAATTCCAGATTCTGCACTGTGGGTCTACAAATACTGAAGTAACGAGGTACAGAACGTGAGGTGTGCATAATGAAATAAAAGAGAGGGAACTGAAACACAGTGGACAGGGAGGAGAGATGATGAAAGCCGGGCAGGCAGCGTTTGGGAGGTATCAGGGAGAATTTCGAAAGCTGGAAAACAGAATCCCTGCCATGAAAGAACTCGGTGGGAGGCAGAAGAGAAAAATTAGTGAATCCGAAGACGGATCTGAAGATAATATATATAACATGCAGCACCGAGAGACAAAGAGATGAAAAATATGAGAGAGAGATTGGGCAACAGGAACTATAATAAGCTACCCCTCTAACCTGGAGTTCCAGAGTGAAAAGGAAAAAAACGGAGAAGATCCAATATCCGAATAAAAAATGGCTGAGCGTTTTCTTCTAGTTTTGATGAGGGTACCAATCCTCAGATTCAGAGAGCCAACAAACCCCGGGGAGAATAAATAAAAGAGAAATCCATGTCTAGACACATCACAGACTGCACAGCATTAAAAAAGTCGCAGAGACAAAACGTACACCTAATGAGGTGTACAGTAAGATGAAGCAGTGAGACAGGTAAAAGGAGAACATTACTTCCAAAGTGCGAGACAGGAAAAAAATAACCATCCATCTAGAATGTGTATTTGGTAACGCTCTCTTCTACGAACAAGGGCAAAACAAATATATTTTCAGGGTTTTAACTGACTGCAGATACTCAGTAGGGGAAGTTTTAAAAAATATATTTCAGGAAAAAAGGGAAAATGATCCAAAAAAGGAGGTTTGAGATGCAACAAGAGAAGATAAGCAAAGAAAATGTAATTAAGTATTGACTGAACACCACGATAAAACAAAACGAAACAGAAACAGAAGCGAAGTATTGAGCAAATGTAGCATTTCATCTGGGAGGTAGAGAACAGAAGTGAAAACATTCCAATGGTATTGACCAGGAGGTTAGAGGTATTGATTAACTTTAAACATTTAAAAATATTCATGTGGAAAGAAGAGAAACAAAATGGACAACTTCCAAACCATTAGAAAGGGAAAGAAAAGAGAAAGGGAACGAGGAGTGAGAGAATCTTAATCAATTTCAAGTAATGCTAGCAAGAAGAAAGAATCTGGAAAAAGTGGGACGAATAGAAATGCAGAATAAATGGGAGAGAAAAAGATAAGTATGTCATTAAAAATTGGCTAAAAATCTTTGTTAAAAGGTAAAGATCATTAACACAAATCCAATCCCCCACCCCCGCCCAAGCCATATGCTGTTTACAAGAGACAAACCTAACCCATACAAAGGTAAACATAAAATAATGGAAAACACTGTATCATGCCATGTTCCTATAGCTAGCTGTATTAACATAACACAAGATTTTAAAGTTAAAAAAAAAATCTGTACTACATATAAACAGAGTCATTAAACATTCACAAAGGTTCGATTTACCAGGAAGATAAAATGATTCTAAACACGATTACCTCCAATAAGGTAACTTGAAAATGTAAGCATCCCAAATTGAAAGAGTTACAAGGAGAAATAGTCAATCCACAGCAGATGTTAATACATTCTCTCTTTCCAAATGATTAGCCCCCCCCACACACAATTAGTACTAGTATAGAGAAGATTTGCTCTAATGAACGACATAGAGCATGTGCTAATAATGGAGAAAACATATGAATTTTGAAGCACCCAGAAGTTATAAAAACTGACCATTACTTCAAAAATTTCAAAACAGCAGTATCGTACAGATCAAATTCTCTGACCACAGTGCTCTGCAGTTAGTGATCAATGTTGAAGAGGTAACTAAAACCCCATAACGACCACCTCTTCCTAGGTTTGAAAACTTAAAAGCCACTCAGATGGAGAGAGACTTGACGTGGGGTCGGACACGCACAGTACGGTGCACAGATGATGTGTGTGGAATTGTGCACCTGAAACTGGTGTAATTTTGTTAACCAGTGTCACCTCAATAAATAGGAACAAAACCCACACTTCCAAAAATACCGATGGGTCAAAGAAATGAAAATATTTTGAGCTGTTAATAATAACATGAAAGGTATCAAAACTTACAGGATACCACTAAGCAGTAGTAGTTGGAAGTAAATTATAACTTCAAACTTTTACAAAAAAAGAAAGGTTTAAAATAAAAGTACTCAATCCAGATGAAGAAAAAATAAATCTGAAGAAAGAAAGGAAATTATAAAGAAAATAGCTGAAACGAGTGCAGCAAAGAACAGATACAAAATACAGGTAATTAATAAAACACAAAAGTTGATTCTTTGAGAAAAACAAAACTATGGCAAGATTAAATAAAAAGAGAGATGATAAAAATAAATACAAAAGGAAGATATTTTAAGAATGACAGCATTAGCATACCTTTATGGAAATGTATTTGAAAACTTAGGTGAAATGGAAATTCTATAGTGACCAAAAGAAATTAAAAAAAAAAGCCATACTATAATCATTAAAAATTAAATCAATAGTTAACAATCATCCCACAAAGAAAACATCAGCCCAGGCCATTTTGCAAGCAAGTTCCATCAAACATGGAAAGATAACGCCTATCTTACTCTTTCAAAGAATCTAAGAGTGAATACTCCTCAACTCATTTTATGAAAATAATGTTATTTTGACACTAAATTAGAAAAAGATAGCACCAGAGAAACATGAGGCTAAAAAAAAAAAGAGCAAAATTCATACATAAAATATTACCTACTCTAGAAATATGCAAAAAATATAATGTATCATAAGCAGGAATATCAAAAAATGCAGGCTTATTCAAAATTGAAAAAATTATAATGTAATTCACCATAGTAAAACAATAACAACAACTTTATAGGTATCTTAAGTGAGGTAAATTTTTAAAAAATGAAATTCAACTATTCATAATAAAATATCATAGCGAACTAGGAATAGAATTGTTATGATAAAGTATATTTCCTAAAAGACCTATAACAAACACTGTATGAACTGTGAATGAATTAACATAGCTCCTTTTTAAAATAAGAAACAATATGAAGATACCTAAAATCATTACTGAACTGTGCAATAGGACAGGAAAAATAAAGAATTAGAAAGAAAAAAAAAACATTTTTTACAGAGAGAAATTATTAGAATTACCAAGGCAGTTTATTTTCCAACGACGCTGGAAAAAAGTAAACATTTTATCTCCAGGTAAATTATACTTAAGTTTGAAAGGAAAAACTTTAAAACTCTTTTTGAAAAGAACTATAGAAGACTACATGATCTTAGAGAAAGGATATTAAGACAGCCAGATTTCATTAAAATAAATAGATTAATAAGCATGAAAATGAAGAATTTCTGTTCATCAAAAGATACTATTTTGATAAAATGACCATTGACAAACTTAGAAAAGTTATTTGCAACATACACAGTCAATTAAGGATTACTATTCAGAGTATACAAAGAACTAGAAAAATAAGAAAGAGAGAAATAACCCAATAGAAAAATGAGCAAAATGACAAACAGGCAAGCCATCAAGAGCACATTCAAAAGCCAATTAAATATATGGAAAATGGCAACATCTTTAGGAACAAGGGCAGAGGGAATTGTAAAACACAGTGAGATGCCATGACATAGTCACTAGATTGGCCGAGATGAAAAAGTGTGATGGTTCCGAATGCCTGTGAAGATGCAGAGGATGGGAGCCATCACGGTCTGCCAAGTAAGAGTATAACTGAATCCTCACACTTTAGGAAATGGTTTGGTGTTATCTTATGAAGTTGAACATGTCCATACCCTCCCAAACAACAATTCTGCACCTGGATGTGCATCTTAAATGAAAACTGAGGACAGGAGAAAGAATTTCCAGAGCACCACTGTTTGTAATCACAAAGGACTGTAAGTCACATATCTAAGTGGGTTATAGATGAAGAAAGGAATATTATACAGCTACAAAAATGATTCAATTACAACTACATACAGCAGAACAAATTCAATAACGAGTATAAAAAAGCAAGTTAGAAAGGAAGAATATTGTTCCAGTTATATAAAACTCAAACCCAAGCAAAACTAAACAATATACAGTCTATGGATATCATCAGTGCTTTGAAACACATAGACACAGTATACGGAGTGGGGCAAATGCGGGTTTACTTCGTGCTCCATGTTCTTATGGAAGATAATACAATAATTAATAATAATACAAGAATAAATCCTTCCATTTCGCATACTAACAGGTGTATACCTACGTTTGCCCCACCCTGTACAAAATTTGGAATTGTGGTTACCTTTCTGGGGAGACAAAGGTATCGGCAATGCTTTTCTTTTCAGTTGGGTGGTGAGTTCATGAGTGTCTTATAGCTACACTAGTAGCCCTGCGCACGAATCTGTGCCCCTTTGTCCTGCCCTCCTGTAGCTCCTCCTGCCACCCCCCTCGCCCCCCCAATCTCACAGCTTGCTGTCCTGCCCCTCCTGTAGCTCTCCACCGCCCACTTGTAGCTCACTGCCCCTCTCCTCCGCTGATCCATGACCTGGTTGTTACGGTGTAAGGACCATTTGCATATCACATCTTTATTACATAGGATGATAGTGTAATTAGAGTCCGTCCAGGGGCTATGATGCTGGTTGGCACTCCCAGAGGAAATACAAGACCCCAGTCCCAGTTCTGCCTCAGTGGTCATCTCCAGGTTGGGGTTCGGGGCACAATTTTCACCCTTGAGCTGCATATTGTCCCCCTGAACCAGTGGTCGGCAAACTCATTAGTCCGCAGAGCCAAATATCAGCAGTACAACGACTGAAATTTCTTTAGAGAGCCAACTTTTTTAAACTTCAACTTCTAACGCCACTTCTTCAAAACAGAGTCGCCCAGGCCGTGGTGTTTTGTGGAAGAGCCACACTCAAGGGGCCACAGAGCCGCATGTGGCTCGTAAGCCGCAGTTTGCCGACCACGGTCCTAAACCACTGAGATAATTGTGACTCCCTCTCTGCATTGGATCACAGGACACAAAGAACAATTATTCTAGAACTCTCCTCCATCCGTTGTTTTGCACGTGGCACCGCCCAGAATCACCAGGGGCTCTGAGCAGTTTCAGATACAACAGAAGCAGCCAGCAGGACGCCTTAACCAATGCCATTGATTCAAAATACGAAGAGCAAGCCTGGAACGATCAAATTTCACATGTTTAGCTTCTAACCCAGAGGAGCTGAAAGC
This sequence comes from Lasiurus cinereus, assembly GCA_011751065.1. Lineage (NCBI taxonomy): Eukaryota > Metazoa > Chordata > Mammalia > Chiroptera > Vespertilionidae > Lasiurus > Lasiurus cinereus. The sequence continues at coordinate 1,073,127 of JAAGEH010000076.1, read as the reverse complement.
AGAGACAAGCAGCAGAGACGGGGGGTGGGGGAGGGTGGGGGGAAGGAGACATGGGAGGGAGGGGTTCAGTGAGAACTCAAGCGCGCGCTCTGTTCTCCCGGCATTTCCTCTCCCTGCCTTTCATCTCCATCCCTTTAGCACTTCCTCCTCTCGCTCCCAGCACACACTCCGCACCATCTGATACCGAGGTTCAGACTCGGCTTCAAAGAGGGTGATTTCAGAAGACAAAAGCTGACAGATGCTTGATCTGTAAACACACGGCACCCCCCAGAAAGGGACCGGTGGCAGCTTTTCCCGCAAGCTGCGTGGTCAGACCACATCCCCTCCGAGCACGGAAGGCTGGGGGCTCCCCAAACCTGTTACCAGCACCGCCAGGGGAAAGACCACCAGCTGCCTGGGAGCAGGCCGCAAGCTGACAGATGGGATTTCCTGATGACAGTTGGGACGGGACCATCAATTCCCGACTCGCTGCACGGCCCAGGGGAATTGAAGTTTCAAAACTGGGGGTCCTCAGGGACTCAAATAAAATGAAGCCCCTGAAATGGCGCTTACATGGAACTTGCTGCTAGTTTTAGAACATGCTACGGTTTAGATCGGTAGCCAGTCCTGCCTGCTGCCCTTGTTCCTCAAAACCAACAGTTTCATCTCTAATGTGGGGTTCTGAAGGCGGCGCATGCTTAGTCCGAGCCTTCTCCTGGAGTCTGGGGTACTCAGAAAAGTGACCTGGGAAGGCCTATGGAGGGCAGGCTAGGTAAACCCATGAACCTCTCCACATTAATTTCACCCCCCGCCCACTTTAATACATTCCTAATACTATGCTACCGTCCCTACCATCCATCTCCAGAACTTTTCATCTTGTAAATTTCCAAGTCTATACCACTGAGACAATGTACTCCCTATTCCTCTTCTCCCAGTCCCTGGCAACCCCATTCTACTTCCTATGGTTCTGACTACTCACTATTTTCTTGTTGTGACTGGCTTCACTCAATGTAATATCCTCAATGTACATCCGTGTTGTAGCATCTGTCAGAACCTAAAAGGCTGAATAATATTCCATGTGTGGATATACCACATTTTGCTTCTCCATTCATCTGTGGATGGACGTGTGGGTCGCATGTACACTTTAGCTATTGTGAATAAAGCTGCTATGAACATGGATGGACAAACATCTCCTTAAGACCCTGCTTCCAGTTTTCTGGGTATGTACCCGGAAGTGGAATTGCTGGATCACGTGGCCATTCTATTTTAAGGAACTTCCGCGCCATCTTCCACCGTGGCTGCACCATTTTACATTCCCACGAATAGTGCATAAGGATTCTCGTTTCCCACATCCCTGTCAACACCTGTTATCTGCTGGTTGCTTTTTGACGGTAACCACTCTACTGGGTGCGAAACGGTATCTCACTGGAGTTCTGATTTGCGTTTCCCTGGTGAACAGAGATGTTGAGCATCTTTTCATGAGCATGCTCACTGGCCCTTTGTGTATCTTCTTTGGAGAAGTGTCTATCCCAGTTCTTTGCCCATTTCTGAATTGGGCTGTTTTTCCATCTTATGTATCCAGCACCTGCATACGGCACACTCCGTGCCAGGCACGCCAGTGTTAACCCTGAGGCAGGTGCGATTCTTCCGGGTCCCCTTGCCCCAGGTCACAGGATATGAACCCAGGAAACCGGTTTCCCAAGTTCACGTGTGCAATTTCTGGGCTCTGTTGAAGAACCCCACTCCCGCCAGGTATCCCCGATTCCTCTGGCAAGCCCTGGACATTCAAATCCCCTCTGTCTCCTGAGTGGTTACTTGGGGCCAAAAAGAACCTTAATAGTTGAAAGCAAGGTGGCCCAGATCCAGGCCCCTACCTGCGAGGCAGCTCAGAATGCTACTAATGGAAGAAATCTGGGGTTCCCGTCTCTCAAGAGAGCCAGACACAGTTTCTCTAGGGCGGTAGCTGTTTCTTGCAGTCAATGTATTCTCTGTAAGAAACCCCACCGGGAAAGCACCAGAAGACACGAGCATAAAACTTTAAGACGTGTGAGTGGTTATTTTGAGGATCATGTGTCTTGAGGACTGTACGCCCAGGCAGATTTAAAAATAAGCAGGATTCCAACGTGTACGGATGGGCCAATCTCCGAGGTTATTGAGTAAAAAGTCAACACTGTAAAGTCAATTACACTATTGACAGATACTCTTACAAGGAGATTTCACATCATAATTATATGCAAGGGAACCCGGCAAATACAAGCTGTGTAATGATCAGCTAATAAAAGTAACACTTCATCTAAGTCAATAATGGTTTCGGAGTTAAGACAAACAAACATGGCCTTTGCCACTCAGCGGAGGAAAAAAATCCCTGAAAGACAAATATTTTCACTTAAGGAGAAGTCTCTCAGACTCACACAGAAGACGTGTCACATGCAGCAGAGGGAGAAAATCGGTCTTTAGTGGGTGCTAATGACTCCCTGGCCTCCCTCCAGCCGCAGCTGGATGGACGGGGACAGTGGCCCACGACCCGTGCACCCTTTGGTCACCGCCACGTGGTGTGGCAGAGGGTGTCTGCTGTTGTTTTACTCCCTCTTAGCTGTCTTCCTTTTAACCTCATGGAGACATGGCCAAACTAAAAAGAAATTTAAATGATAACGAATGTGAAAGAACAAAACAAGACTCTCTCCCTCGCACACTTTCTCTTTCTTTTTCTTTAGGAATAGTTTATTGAGTTTTTGTAGAGAGAGAAGGGAGAAGGAGAGGGAAACATCGACGTGAGAATGCACGCTGCCTCCTGCACCCTCCTACTGGGGATCAAGCCCACAACCCGGGCTTCTGCCCTGCTGGGAACTGAACCAACAATCTCCTAGAGGCACCGGGAGAGGACGATGCTGCCATCAACTGAACCCCCTGGGCCAGAACACCCCCCAAAACTTTTTATATATATTATTCACTTTTTTACAGAGAGGAAGGGAGAGGGATAGAGAGTTAGAAACATCGATGAGAGAGAGAGAGACATCGATCAGCTGCCTCCTGCACACTCCCCACTGGGGATGTGCCTGTAACCAAGGTACATGCCCTTGACCGGAATCAAACCTGGGACCTTTCAGTCTGCAGGCCGACGCTCTATCCACTGAGCCAAACCGGTTAGGGCCCCCAAAACTTCTTAATGAGTTTTAACCAGACACTGATTCTGCAAACACCTATGTATATTTATGTGTGTTTTTCCCCCCAAAGCATCTCAGTGCCTGCTTGCCAGGGATTGGGGACATAAAGAGGGCAAAGGTATACTCAGCAAGGTACTTGACCTTTCAGAGCTTGCAACCCATCTCTTCCCAGTTTCTCTTAAAACTGGGTGGGCGGTGTGGAATTGGGATGGTGCACTGGAAACGATAGTGGTTTTCTTTAACTGGTTAGCTCCATGGCCATGGTAACTTGTCCAGTTTCTGCAAATTGTGGTTGGACCCCGAAATGATTCTGCTCCGAACTCCTAGGAGCTCAGGAAGGGCGCTCTTAGACAAGGGGGCTTTGAGCCAGCTGTGCTGTTCGGAGGCTACTGTCACTCAGCCCGAAGGCACCCTTCCACTGTGTTTCCTGCAAAGGGGCTGGTGCCGTACCACCGGGTCCATCTGAGGCTCGTTCAAGAGGGGGTGCCACAGAGAGACAGGGACCGGGTGGAGGAAGGAGGACATGCCCTCCCTGTGCGTTTGCTGTTCCTCTATCACCCTAACGCCTGCCTCTTCATCTCTGCAGCGGCAAGTCATTCCTGTAGTGCAGTGGTTCTCAACCTTTTTTAATGCTGTGACCTTTTAATACAGTTCCTCATGTTGTGGTGACCCCCAATCTTAAATTTATTTTCGTTGCTACTTCATAACTGTAACGTTGCTACTGTTATGAATCATAATGTAAATATCTGTGTTTTCTGATGGTCTTAGGCTCTACAGCAGCGGTTCTCAACTTGTGGGTCGAGACCCACAGGTTGAAAACTGCTAGCAAGGTCACCTAAGACCATCGGAAAACAGATAGTATTTACATTATGATTCATAACAGTAGCAACGTTACAGTTATGAAGTAGCAACGAAATAATTTTAAGATTGGGGGTCACCACAACATGAGGAACTGTATTAAAAGGTCACAGCATTAAAAAAGGTTGAGAACCACTGCTGTAGTGGCTGTCACCTTCAGAAAAGGTCTGTGAAGGGATCACGTTC